>MOOZ01000678.1:404120-422860 GCA_002930495.1 Cecropterus lyciades | reverse complement strand
AATGTTTGTTGTTATGAAGGTCAAAAAGCATAGTTTATGTGGAGTTTTAGCAATTGAACGCAAGTAGTTTTATATTATTTTTTAATCATAAAATGTGCAAGATATCTTTGTACTGTTTACAGTGATTATGAATTTTTGAAAGGAAAAAAAAACAATCATGCAACTCACTTCTTTGTCAGAATATAATGATCTAGCCACAATGTCGAGTAACATTCTTGTTTCAGCTTGAAATTCCTTTCGTTCCACATCACCTTTCGCTTTTTCTGCCGGCTTTTGATCTGAAGCCGTACTGTAGTTGGATTTGTATAAAGGTCTGTCTGAAAATGATATAAGCTCCTATATAGGTTTGGCACTATCTACATACACATCATTTTCTTATGCCATAATTGTTATAATTTTACCTAGGTTCAATGTGACCGTAATTCCGTTTACATATTTCGAACTATTGAGAGGTTGGAATAGTAGTCTTTTTGCGTATCGTGCAGGTAACCCAAGTCTAGCACGTAAAGCTGACATTTTTACTATTTATTGAGGAATTCCGTATTTTAATCTGGACTGAGGAATAAGGTTTTATTATAATTATGAACAAAATATTTTATAATTAAAAGATATCGCAAATGGTATGAGATACAATGTCCAATAGCAGTTTAAATTGACATTTGACAATGACAGTAATGTGATCTGAAATATTGTCTCTGATCCGATCCGGTTCGAAAACAGACAGAGACGTAGACCGCGGCCCCATTGGTAAAGGCGACGGCGATATGAACCGGGGTCTTATTACCGCTATATATAAATTAGTATGCACAATAAAGCTATGCATAAACTTTATTCTTCTAGTAAACATGATGTCTGATATGACAGAAACGATGTGTTGGCGCGCGACCAACCATTACCATACCATTGAATGGTAAGGCATAGTATTACCACGCCAATCAGGGTATTTTTATTTATGCGTCCCTATTGTGTATTGTGCATAAGTTATAGCTCATGTAAAAACATATTGTTGGGCGTGGTTCCACAAAAATACCTGGGATAAACATTGCAGCAGCTTGCAGCGATCAATTTCTATAAATTAAAAACGCCGAAATTGTTTACTGTCCAAATGAATCCTAAGATTTTAAATTTTATTTGAATAAATAATATTTGAAAATAGAATGTCAAAGGATATAGTGTTTTAGCTTAAAATCCGATAAATCGGATAACGTAAAGGTCGTATCAAGGCGATCTGTACATACGAATTTAACACTGGTCAAATATATCTTCTAGAGTAAATTTTATTGTTTACTCTCCTTTTTATTCCATATTTCAAATACGAATGGATGATTTAAATTATAACATTTATTTGCAGGTTAGGTTGACAGATATTCTATGTTACTATGCAAACTTCTTTATGCAAATTATTAAGGCAAGTAATTTAAATAAAAATATGATTACTGGCTTTTGGTATTATGATGGTATATTTGAAGATATTTAATAAAACATAAACATATTTTTTTTAATTCGTATAAAAACAAGGCTATTATACTGGTAGCACTGGAAGCGTCGCCGTCAAAATAATGCGTCAGTCAACTAGTCAAGTCGGTCAGTCAGGCAGGTCAGGCAGGCTCACTCTTCAGTTCAGTTGATGTTTCGGTTCGGTAGAAGGATATTTGTTTAGAAAGATAGTTTTAAATTGTTCTATAAGTAATAAATAGTATTTATCGTAGCATATTACTTACAATTAGCCTTCATACTTCCGAAAGATTGTGTTCTATAGTTGATCTTATAATCCATAAACATCATCGTACATTTTTATAGTTGATTGCGGAGTGTTTTAAACTTGTTGTATTTTGAATCATCAAGTAAAACTTTAGTGTTTCGTATCTCGGAAAGTGTTCAAATGTTTTAATACAGCGCTAATTAGTGCTTGCGTGTATAGCGACTGAGTAACTCGAAAACGGTGTCAATATGAGAAATGTGTTTAGGGTATCCAGGACGAACTTTACGTACGTTCACATAGTGTTGTCGTGGTTGCATAGTACTTGAATAAGTTTGTTAGGTAAGGACTGAAGGATGAGGGAGCACAGGTGAAGAGGATCAGGCACCGTGGAGCACCTGGTGGGAGGCGGCGGCGCGGGCGGCTTGCTGCCCAGCGCCTCGCCCGCCCAGCATCCGCCCAATATGCTGCAGCCTATGGAGGAGATGATCCTGCCACCAAAGAGACAAGCTGTTGTTGATCGTCTTAGGTGAGTAAATTTTTTTGTTCATACACGTATTTGCTAAGTAAAGGTGGTGAAACCCTTTGTGGTAAAGACCGAGACCACTGCCACATCTATTGCTGTCCAATAAGAGTATTGTTAAGCGCTGCTGTATTTTGGTTTCAAGGGTATGTTAAGGGAGACATCAGACGAATTACAACTTATTCCTTAGGGTTAGCAGTTGTGATCTTAGGTATGAATGTAATCTTATATGGAGTTGATTACAAATTCATGTCCATGATCAGAGTAATAAAAAATGTAAAAAAAAAAATTAAGACAATTTTTCTTTTTACAGATAAAAACACAAAACTTACTAAGCACCTTTATATTTGTTATACATGTAAAAAAAACAATGTGCTAATTGTTCACACATACACATACATCAACTGTGGATGTGAGGAATTGGTACACTTCACATAATCTTGAGAACTTATCATTTTCTTTTCACTATCTCAGGGATGTAGATTTACTCATGATATTGTTCACTACGATAAAAGCAAAAAATAATTGATCATACACGTCCATAACACTAAAAATCAAAGGTGTTTTTGGGCTCAAAATCAGGCTGGAGGGCTCAAAATCATTTGGAGGCTTCCAACCTCTCACCTGAGAGTGTCACACATTGAAACCATTAGGGTCATTGTTGTGGTCGTTACGGAGTAATCACTTAATATCAGATATATTGCATGCCTCTTTAACATATCTGGAACAAGTAGACAATCCACGATAATAAATTCAAAAGATACAATAAATTGTGGTAATTTAAGCAAGTGTTGAATATCTGGAATATCATTATTTATATAAAAATATTTTGATAACAGTTATCATCAAATACATGCTAAATTCATGCAGACATTATCAAAGCGTCAAATATAAATGTATTGGCATAAAAAGCTAAAGTAAACATTGAACATTACTGCTGCTCTACTAATTATTCATCAAATTATCAAAAGTATTCTTCGTCATGTTATCCAGTGGAATGATGAATATAGTTTTTTTTTTATAATATAAAAGAAGCAAATTAATGTGTAGTCCACCTGATGGTGAGTAGCCATCCACAAATGATCCACAGCCGCCCATGAATGTTCCTAAAAAATCCCAGATAAAGTTACAGTCCTATCTGAGTTCAGTTAAAGATTCATTTCTATCCGGGCGGGGTACGATTAAGGGTGCTACTTTCATTAGTAAATAGATTAAATTCTCAATGTTTGGTAGTAGTTTTTACTTCATTTATAATAATACTTTTGTATTATCATAGTAGACTCCTGAAATTATACTCCAACTGAAAAGAATCAACGTTATTGAAATTAGAAAATCTTGAATTTATCTAAATTCATACAATATATGGCTCCTTTGCATGAATAATAACACAGTACAAAAAAAAACATATATGAGTCTTTTTTTTGGTTTTATCTTTTAAATGAATGAAGTTAAAATAATATAAAAAATGAAAAAGTGCATTATCCACAACTTCCACAACATCCGTGTTTAACTTAAAATTGCTTAATTTTGGATTGTTATTCATGCAAAGCAACCATACAATATGTTGAATGTCAACTTCCGGACTATACAATTATCAAGTAGAATCTACATTAATTGTTTTTTACATTTTACTGATATTATTAAAGTCAGTTGTTCGTGAATCCCTAAGTCAACTATATTTTTAATACATAAACAGTTAAAGTATACATTTGTATAGAAATGGATGTGATTTAATATTTTGCAATATCGAGGATGACTGGTGGAGCTTATCACCATTTGTTTAAATTCAGTGGGAACACAATGTCTTTATGTAATTTCATAATACTTTAAATATATACTTGTGCATCACACTGCAATAATACATATTTTTATTTAACTTTCTTTACATTACATACATTACAATTAATTTACTTATATAATAAATTACTTATGCTTGATAATAGATTGCAAGAAATACAGACTAGTCACATCTGACGATTACATTGTGTTGCAAAATATTGAGTAAAGTTATTTTTAACATGGAGGGACTTTAGGTTTGTGACGCAAGTTTCTAAAATTAATTGTTTCAATGTATTTTGCGTATTTCCTTTTAATTATGGAGGAAGACTTTTAGTTGAGTAACAAAACATAATTTTTTTATGTCTCAATACTACAAAAGAATCAATGAAGCATTCATTACAGAACATTCTCTTTCATTTGCTTTCATAGAAAAGACCTTGAAGTAAAATTGAGTAAAATGTTATAATTGACTAGATTTTCTAGTCCAATAAGATCAGAGCATAAGGAATCTTAACATCTAACAATATATGTTTTTGTTAACATACAGAATAGTAGTAATCATGACCTACAATTAAAATATATGTAACATTTGTAAATTCACAATAAAATCATACACAGGGTTTACTACAGGAATCATTTCTAAAAATAAACAAGAAAAAAAATTCAGTGCAGTAACGGCATCCCTGGAATGACACTCAGTGGGTCCCAAGTTCAATCCCTGGCCAGACAGACACCTGAATGATGAGTTTAGATTTCTGTTCTGGGTCTGGGTGTTTGTGTATTTGACTTTGTGTGTCCAAGGCACCCACGACACAGGAGAAAATCCTACTGTGGGGCTATGAGTGTAGAAAGCGTTTATGTTTATCCCTTTTCTATAGTTGAAAGTTTCAAGAAATACTTAACATAAGAATCATTTATATATCTTACTAATATGATAAAGGCGAAAGTTTGTGAGGATGTATGTTTTATACTCTTTCACTAATAGATCTCGCTGAAAATTGGCACACATATAGCTTATGACTTGGACTTAGGTTTTGACAGGTTGTCAAGAAAGTCTATTCACCAAATATGATATTAAACATTCTTAATTAAAGCCAGGTGTTTTACAGGTAGTAGAACCAGTGTAGTTGGACTGGGGAAGTACCACCGCCACACCTATTTCTAGCGTGAAACAATTCTTGCGTTTCGTTGGAAAGGTGTGGTTGCCGGCTCCTTATATATGAGCGACCATCTCAGTCCTCGGGAGTAGCAAAGCATCTGCGATCGATTTCAGAATCCCTGTTATATATGAAGTTGCTTACAGATGTCCATGGGCGGCAGTAACCACTTACGATCAGGTGGACTGCATGCTCGTTTGTTATTTTAGTAATGATAAAAAAAACGAACACATGGGATTTTCCTTAAATGTGATCGAAGCGGGCAGAGTCGCGGGTATAAGCTAGTTAAACAATAAGGTGAACAGAAAAGGCATGCGTAAAGTTATACAATGTTATTAACTTACCTAAGTTTGTATTAAACATGCACGCACACACACACTCATATGATGGTAATAGAAAGAAAATGGAAGAAAGTGGAAGGGGCATAATGTATTTCCTCAAGTGTCAATACCTCCATTCAACTTCTACTAAATTAAGGAACTTCGATCCAAATAATATTATGTAACATGTTAACGGCTGTTTCTAATACAATATAGGTGAAGAAACACTGTTTCATAATAGTCATCATAATACCTTCATAAACTTAGCACTTTCACTATTTGCACTAACTGCAGAGTAGCTGTAAATATCTAGTCATTTTCTAAATTGGTAAAAAAGGTCCTACGTAAAACTCACGACATTTCATCTTTGTTAAGTATTTTGTTGTGAGAAAAAATAAGAAGTGAAAGAGACTTGATAGGCAGAAGTTTGTATTCCGGAAGTGCATGTACTAATTGTTGATCGGAATATCTTTCTCGTGTTTTTCTCGTCTTTCCCGTTTTTTACCATCACTTTCTCGATATCTCAATGTCATAAACAGTTTATATTCTAGTCATGCCAAGTAAGGATGTAGATACGCTTTAAAACAATCTTCACAAGATTCATCTTTAGCGTAATCAAGACTATTTGCCGTTTGTCTTCACTGGGGAAAGCAGTACAAATAATCTGAAAGCGAGCTGTCCCGCCCAAAGCGGGATGTATGTATGTCAGGTTATCCATGCCTCAAGTACTATCACTATTATTATTATCCAGTTGACACGTCGAGGGTCCGTGGTTTGGTTCCGGCTAGGCTAATTAATGATATGAATAATTTAATTACATTTCTGTTCGGGGTCTGGGTGTCATGAACTCATCCTTGTATGTTCAAAATAAAATAATGTTCATATTTATAACTTACAGTAAAAATACAGTTATGAGAGGGTTCATCTGCTCTCAAACCTAATAACCAGCACGCTTCTAGACCCGTCCCCATCTTTCTTAACGTATTCCTAAAACGAGATCTCTTTTGACGAGAGATTTTGGCAAACCCGGTTTCACTAGCGCCACAGATATGTGGTTCACCTAATTAAAAATAAGATGTGAAATAGCTACTTTTACTTTACGTTGCTTACATCAAGAATAATATCAAACGCACATCACGAAACGATTTGTGGTGAAGTGATTTTTTATATGTGGCACATTTTATGTCTCGGAGAAAGCAGTGAAATATGGAATACAGATAAGATCTTTATATCTGCTGCTTTTAACTTGAAACTTTAAAGTGAACCGAGCTCTCATACTTACCTACTGTTAGAAACATTGTAAAACCTCATTTAAATATTTGACAAGTGCGAGATTGCTGGCTTCTCTGCATTTTGTTGGTGATGGGCTGCAGCGACTTATTGTTCAACATCAACACACACTTCGGTCACCAACACGGTCGGACAGGCGCTTTGTCATAAGGTCATTATCAATTCGTACACATGTGAGTTGTTCATTGAAGATAATCCTCGTCTTGGCATGTTTATCTTAAGATCTACCCAATGTGAGGCACCAGTGCCTAATATTGATGAGGTTACTTAGAGATTACGTCAACATACATAACTTATAATCCGTAATCAACCACAGGGAATATACCCAATCCATGTGAACTACCCCACTGTTTTGACACCTCCCCCTCCCTTCCCTCGGTGACATATCCGTAGTATATAAGTAGACCCTCTCCCCCTCTAGTTTCACGTAGTAATTCATAAATAAGTTAAGTTGCGCGCTATATTTGAATGTAACTCAAAAGTTCGAGATCACTTTTAGGATTTGACTACGTGACGAAAACCTAAGCCCCCACCCTCCTCCCTGTGACCAAGCGTGACCTTGCTCCCCCTGAAATGATCACGTGGTTTGAACACGTTTCCTCAAATAGAATTGGGGTCTTACCTGATCTCGGCCACAAAAGCAACATTTCACCACGTTTGAGGTGGAAGAGGATTGCCATTAATGTTTAAACAAAGTGCTATCCATTGCATCACATTGAAGTAACACACCAAAAAACCGACAATAGATGGGCCATTGACGGTTTTTTGGAGTGATGAAAAAAAATGACGAATCACCAAACGGGTGCCACATTTAATAGAGAGTACTGCATATAATTATTAGAGAGTGTAAAGTAAAGGAAACTATAAAGTAAATGTTTTCTAAGTCAAGATTTCACAAGATTGGTTGCGATGTCTGCTCTACATAAACCTTGTCGAACCACTTATAGTTCCATCTTACGTTCATACGAATTTATTAGAAGAAATATTTTTAAAAGCATTTATTACAAGCTTTTACTTAACTTAGATTGTGAAAGGGTCAAATCTTGCAATTGAATTTTGAACCAGTTACATCCAATCGAATGAGCTGATGCATGCACATTAGGGTGGGATGACATAGCATGTTTAGTGTAATGACGTCATTCTATTACAATCCGGCAGACGCCTCAAAATGGCGAACCTTTTTTATAGACATTATATGGATACCAAGTGAAAAGGATTTCTATAAATACGAAAAACAAAATGATGTTACAAATAAATCATTTACAAAATTAGCTAAGAAATACGAAGTTTTCAGACGACAATGAAGTGGAAAAGGGTGGCTTGACTCATTTTAAGTGCTTTGTTAAGAAAAGTTAAATTACAATTCAAATAACATAAGGCTATTTTCACGTAGGAACCCTAGACATGACCATGAATCCTAGCATATATGTGCGCTTAAGTAAACTACATTTTGTGCAAATACATACAAATAAGATATAAGTAGTGACTATGGAGTAAACGGATAGTTTCGTAGTAGTTTATGGATTACGAGTTTTATTACCTAGTGAACTGTGTCTAATACTTAATAGGACAACCGATTTCAAAACTATTAAACATTTTATTTGACTAATAATCTATTTGTGAATTCTGTCTTATGTAAAGAAATTTTTACTATGTGGTTTCATGAAATTATTTTTAAGTACTCATATAAGGCCTGGATTTGCATAGGAATTGGGCGTAACCTAGACCTCGTTACAATTACATTCGATTAATTTGATGTATTTCATGATCGCTTCCGGTTTTACCATGTCTTACGAAGTAAGCAAGTTTTTATCCGATAAAAAAAATATTTTGAGAAAATATTTCGTTATTTAAAAAACATATGATTTTAATTATTAACTACAATTAACGATGTGCTGTTGATTGCCGTTTAGAAGGATTTTCTTTGTTACAATGTGTGTAACTGTACAATAAAAACTAGTTTATAGATATATCAAAGGAGCAGGTATCGGTTGGGAAACATGGGCCATAACATCGTGGTGTCAGTGACATTGCGTGACATACAATCGGGAGTTATCGAAGGCGTTGTTTGCGTAGCGACGCCGCATCGGCTGGTCAATGAACTAAACAAAAACACACCTACGGGTCTACCTACAGTGAAGCGTGCTATATCCCCAGCAAGCCCTTTGGCCGTGCCAATCTTCGCTTTACATTGACACGGATCTGTAATTTATAGCTTTCATTATTTTAAAATGAACGAATTATATTCCAGGCGTGGTAAAAATACACCATTTTATATAAATCTCTACATTTTATCAAATGACTCTCAAGTATACAGTGTTTAAGTAACGCAATAATTGTAATTTTTAAATGCTTCTGTTCTATTACTAACTAGGCAATAATCGCGTTTTCTTTCTCAAAAACTATGTTTACAATCGTTTGCCTATTTTTCTACTTTCCCTAATCTCTTTTCTGCACGCCTAAAACAGCTTTCATTGATATCATCGCATTGAGACTGGAAAACCATCTGGTTTTTTACTTACAGATTTCATAAATTATAGTCCACAACCTACCTTAAAATGGGTCTATGGAATTGAAAAAGATCAAATCTGACTTGTACTTCAAGAGATTAGCGTATTCAAACAAATCTCTTCATGTTAGTTTCGATGCATATTGTAATGATATCGTAAAAAGATAATGAGTAATTTATTCTACTCAATAATTATACTAATAACGATTTAAAAATTAATAATTATAATAATATTTCATGTCTACACACGTCTGGGTGTTTTGCCAGACCCAGAACAGAAATCTATCTTCATTATTTAGATGTCTGGCTTTCCGTTAACTGGCTCCTTTCACATTTCTAGTTCGACACTGGAATGTACACGGTTGCTTATTAAACAGGGACGTAACATTAGAACCTGTAAGTTGGTTTTATTTAAGTCTCAGAGAAAGTGCCTAGCCAAGAGGCGCACTAGTAGGAGTCACTTCTGACGTATCTAATTAGTTTCACCGGATAGACTAGTTATCTCTAATAGACAATAGTTACTTCAAAATATAATGTGTAACATATATTTCTATCTCAGTTTGAATCGAATTCGATGTTTTTTCGATATTGCTTGCGAAATTTGTTTTGTTAATAAATTCATTAAAATCAATAACTTTAAATTAATTTATTTAGTATTTTCACTAGTAAGTTATTTATAATAACTAAATTTTAGAACTATAAGTTAAAAAGGAGTTGAGAATTACATCTTTTAGCTTTAGCGTCATTTATATAAGACTTTACTTAATTTACATTGATTTAGATTTTAGTGCATAATCTTGTGCCGAAAATTATGAAATAATCTACGCATTACATGGAACGTAATTGATAGAACTAATAGTTTCCAGCGGTTTTATCTGTTCATGATAAAATAATTGTCAATACACTCATCCAAAATTCTTTAACATAAACAAAGTCTGTGCCATAGACATGGACTCATTGATCTTTGTAAAATTGTTAAATTAGAAATAATTATCACTTGATTTTTGATTTTGGGTGGAGCATAACATCGTAATGCTACAGGGTTTCTAAGTTGGCTTGAGTTCTTTAAAAAAACGTTCTCGAGGGGTGTTGTAGACTTACCACTTCTCACTTGGCCAGCTTCGTGCACTGTGGTATATACCACTCTCACTATTATAGGCGATCCGCGCCCAGTAGTAGGAATGATGATATCCTGGAATTATGAAAGGTTTGATTTACAAATATAACGTTATTTGATATACAAGTTTGTGAGACATCATCCCAAGGGAAAGTGTTTCATCGGTACATGTAGCGCGCACCTACCTACTTAAAATTATAATCGTGGAAATGTATGGATTCTGTCATCTGAGTTTGTTGCAATTAGAATTAAGATTTAGGTGCATAGTTTATTTTTCGATAAATCTGTAGCAGAGGACCATTGCAATTACTACATCTTACTAATATTATATGGCGAAACTTTGCGATGATGTATGTAAGTTTGTTACTTTTTCACGCAAAGATTATGGTTGATTTCGGTGAAATTTCGCAAAGAAATAGTATATGATCTGAATTACACGCTAGTTACTATAGTAAACGTGACCGAAGCGAGCAGAGCCGCGGGAATAAGCTAGTCTGAAATGTTTGATTATTGTTTATAATTATAATTTTAAGTCTCACCCTTAATTTGACGTCTATAAATTTTTGTTTCAATTATTTTTTTTTGTCAAACAGGACTGCGACATCTTAATATCAGATTAGATGATAAGTGGCTCATAAATATACCTATATCACACTCACTCAACACACGCGTAGCGGAGCTATGTGAGCGTAGCTGATATCGCGTTCGAAACATCAAGTGACGTGTTCTGATACATGTATACTGGTTATGTAATCATGTCTACAAACCGAAAACATTACCTAACGATATTACACACTACGACGCAAACGTTGTTGTGTTACGGGTGACGGAAGAAAAGTAAAGTATTTAACTGGGATATGTAAAACGTTTGTTACGTTTTAGTCTAAGTGATTGGTAACATTTTTATTCGACTGCGTCAGAAAGAGGACTATGTTTTTCGAGCTTATGTTTGCATGGATATTTTTATGTATGCATGTCTATTTTTTTGGCATGCGCTACAGCGCAAATGGCTTGACGGATTGTGAAATATGATAACTTTGTATTAATCTCAGTTTGCAGTATCATAGGCTATTAAACTTTTAAATATTGTTCCTGTGAATAGAACAGAAAGGGGAACTATTTTTTTTTCATTATCATTTCATAGTTATCACATAAAGCTAGTAATTAGACCATTACAAAAATATAACACTTTTATGTTACCATATTGACGGAAACACCTAAAAAGGGTTAAATTAATAAATAATTATTAAAATAAAATAACCGACTGCAAATTTCAGTTTTAGCAGTCAGGTTTTTATATTAATTTCTTATTTAGGTAATTGAAGCAGCAAATGATTATGTAGCTACATTATGAAGTCTATACGCTACCGTAAGCGAACCAAGGAGAGCTCTCCCTTTAAACTAGGATACATACGCTATACACGTAAGGCGGCAGTGTTTAGGCGTGGCTTGATCCAACTAATTGGAACTTTACTATGGTAAGCACTAAGTGACTAAAAAGTAGTTTTACATTTTTGAGGACGTACTTGTGTTACGGTTGGATTCAAGTAGATATTTTTTCTTGAACCAGACAGATTTATAGTTTTTAGTCATTTTTTTTACGGGTTCTGAAAAATAACAGACCCTGTGACTCCTCAATGTTTAGTAATATATTTTGTTTGGGTTCATTTGTAACTTTCACTTCGTTTAATGAGAGGACTTTGTAAGAGCTTATTTCGTGTCGATTTAATTTTAATTTCGTAAATAAGAATGAAAGGTTTTTTCAAGCAAAAGGACGATTTGCTTGGACTGATATACTAGAAAATGTCTGACATTTACGTTCGTTCTATGCGCTGGCTGATTGAGGAGGGAGGGGGGTCAAATGGGGGCTAATGCTACATTCAAAATTTAAATGCAAGTATTTAATCTGTCCATGTGTCACAAGACAAAATTTAGACAAATAGGAATATGTAAGCCTTTCAAATGTAATTGAAAATTTCCTTCGTAACGGAAGACTGCCGTATTTTTTTTAAAACAACCCACGGCTAGTCAATCCGCCAAAAACGAAAAAACTAGATCCGTCTATGATCTTATTATTGGAGGAGATTACATCGGGTACAGACAAACTGCCTAAACTAATACGTAAATAAATTATAATGATATTGTTTAGGTAGGTAGTAGACGAAGTGTTCGCGTTAACATTCGCTCAAGGTGACCGCTCAGAGTCTCGGCTGACTGAGCATCGGTTGAAATACTGTTGTTGTTTGTTTGTTGCACCTACTGTGTGCCTCACCTGGTTATAAAGAGATCTGTGTCGCATTGCGACGCTTCTGATTAGTTATGACGTAATATCAGTCTGCTAAATACTTAATATCTCTAGGAGCAATTGAATCTAAACAATATACGTACTTCTCATGAAGAGACGTGAGGAAAACATTTTCTTTGAATGATTAAGCAAAAAAATATTTCCCAGAAAACAATTTAAATCACACACATACATATACAATATACTTTATGTATCCATGTATGAAATCTCTCGTTCGTGATAATTGGTTGTTTAATTAGTATGTGAAGTAGGTTTATAACTATTATTGCACGCCGCACTAAAAGCGGATGTTCTTAATATAGACGTAGAATTATAAGATAAAATATTCTAAACATCAAACTATAATACCTATTCCAGCAATGAATACATAACTAGATCATATTATTTGTTCCATTGATTATACTCCTCTTGCTGCTGCTATCTATGGTGCTTGCTATCTTAAAACGATTAGTAAATATAATTTACTCTCCAGTTTTGTCGTCGCATCAAACTATTTTTTTTGTGTTAAAATACTTTTGAGAAAAAACTTATACAAGTACTAAAATTTCATAGCGCGATCATTATCCTCGTTGTATATTTAAGTCAACCAAGTAATTACTCACTATGTAATTAATAAATTTTTGCGAACGGTAGGTAAGAGAAAAGTGTTCCCCCAATTAAAAAAAACCTGCTTGGAAAAAAATTACACACTGGATGTTTTAATTTAGCAATGACAATGTTTATATGGTTTTAACATTTAGTCTTTCTATAGTTATGTTTTTTGTCGGCAGGCGAAGAATCGAGACGTACCGGCGTCGTCAATCGGAATGTGTGCCGAGATTCGACCAGTCGTTCAGCGGTGCATGCGAGCAACAAAACCTGGAGACGAGTGCACTGCAGAAGCGTTTCATTGAAGGCAAGGCCAAGCGACAGGCCAAGAAGACCGATCGCAAGCCGGACCTGCCCGCCATTAGCAGTAATCTGCACAGCAGCGTGCATGTGAGCTGTGTGAGCTACCATACTTTAATTCATATTTTCTATTATTTTACTTTATTTATATTTTCAACCCGTTTTCATTTCGATCGATTACACAGTCACATTATAAGGTCAACTTTCGAGCCCAGTGGTCGTACCATGCTATAATTGTTTTTTTGGGGTCGCTTGCTCCGACTATCGGGATCATTTAAACCTATAACTTTGGAATCTTTCATAACATTGTTTTAAGAAAACGATATTTTAATTCCAAACCTTATTCATAACCTTAGTTCATGGGCTCACCTATTTCATGAACTGAAACCTTCTCAGATTCGGATTCATTGACCAAAAAAATAATATTACTATACTAGATCAAATTATTACAAAAGTGGTCTGACCTCTGGGCGCGAAAGTCGATTTTATTTTGTGTGGCTGTGCCTTAATACATTCGTTCACAATTGGCCAGGTCACCATTTCCACAACTCCAAAATGACATCGATATCCTCAGCGGACATCCAATTAACTTGTTAAGGTTACGTTTAAGAATAATATTTTAAAGAGCCACATTGATTCAATGGCTCGTCGGGAAATATCAAATGACACAAACGATTTACGTTTACTCTTCGGCATGTATTGTTGTGGTTTTTACTTATATGTCATTTTGGATTTAGTTTCGTTATTTTATTATTAATCTCCTTATTTATTATTTCTCTCTTTAATATTTTACGTTCAGTTTATTTTGTCATGACAACATAATTAGTTGACATAAACGTAATGAGAAGAAAGGAAAAGTAAGGAAATAGAGGACTGTAAAAATTTGACATAGGGTTGTAGTAACTAGTTAGCTATAGTAGTAGACTTGTTAATTTGAAAGTATTATCACGTAACTCATACTAAAGTATTGCTTCTACAATAAACTGGTGGACCTTAATGGTAGTAAGTATGCATCATACTATATATATAATGGAGCATAAAGTTATTTATGTGTAACATTTGAATATAGGTATTAGGATTATCTAAACTTCCGCTGACGCCATCATGCCCTTATGAGATGACTAAATGCCATGATCATCTGGCAAAATTGAACATTATACCTATCTTATTCTACAAACTGCTATTTTTATGTCATCTTGTATTGTTTCCTCGCGCGGTTCCCACGTGCGCCCGTACTCAGTTTAAGATTTAGCGTGTATTTGTTTAAAAATATTTTAAATGTTATTTTCGAGATAAAAATCTTCCCTCTTACTCCTAGTAGAATATCCTGGAATACTGGTATATCATTCTCATTTATCCTTCATCGATATTGGTATAGCCGCTGTGCCAAAGAGGCATTTATTTAAAAAGTTTTTTTATGTTTCTAGTTTACCCAAATAGCTTAAATTAGCTTTTGATTGAATATAAGTAAATTGTACATGCAAATATTCCAATTTTATTTGTATAGATGAGTAATTCACGATCAATATTGACAGTGCTATCCATAGAGTTTCAACGACTCATGTGTCGCTGCCCTACCAGAAACTTCAAATTAGAACACACCAGCGCATAATAATAGCTTTTGTAATTCATCTCCAGAGGCACCATCACCACACTTTATTTTACCTGATAATAGGTGTTAAGCGCTACTGTGTGCCGGAGGGTATGGTAATGGAAATACTTACAGTAGGCATTCCAACTTAATCCTCAAGGGTTGTAGCGCGTGTGTGGACGATCTCAGATGTCATAACTCTACCTGGGAATGATTACAGATGTATATTGGCGACAGTGGCTACTTAGCATTAGATGAATTAGATGCTTGATTGGCTCTTACGTTATATAAAAAGCTGGAATACTGTTCCATTCTATTCTACACCATTTAAGGCGTTTGTGAAGAATACTATATACGGCGCAGGTGATGTAAGATGATAAATGTTAATTAGTAGAGCACGTGCGGGCAGGGACGCGGTGAATCGCGCCCGGATGTTACCCGCCGTCAATTGACTTGACCCTCTGCCACCGCATCCCGTGTTTCGTGCTCATGCGCAATGGAGTCTACCATGGCTTATTAAGATACAACATATTAATTAGCACGCTGTTAATATATATCTAAGAAATTGCGTTTTGGCCTATTTTATAAGTGATTAGTTGATTGATACTAGATGTATATTAAACAAAATAAAGATAAGCTTTTTAGTAACGTAATTTTTTTTGGTATCTTAGTCACTTTGGGGCGTCCACTTTATTGGATTTAGTATAATGACATTAAACAATCATGTATTCAGTAGCAGATTTACAGATGTGCCGCCAGTAGGCCAGCCTATTCAATGATGTGGCCGAAATTGAATTCATTTAAGAATTTAAGTCAAAGAAAAAAAAAAGGTCGACAAGGCAACATTTTAATAGCCTTAGAAATTGATGGACGAAAAAGAACCAACAACATATCGTTATAATTTTATTATTCGCCCTAAAATCTACCGCCCTAGGCTCCAGCCTACTCAGCCTTCTGGTAATTCAACCAGTGCAAGCATTGTTATCCGAATTAAACGTATATGTAAAACTAGCTGACCCGGCAAACTTTGTTTTGCCATATAAAGCAAAAACGCAGCGCATGCAGCGGAAGCTCTCATTAGAAAAAAAAACTCCCGCTTTTGAAACATTCTTCATTGGTGCTCCGCTCCTCTTGGTCTTAGCGTAATGATATATAGCCTTCCTCGATAAATGGGCTATCTAACACCGAAATAATTTTTCAAATCGGACCAGTAGTTCCTGAGATTAGCGCGTTCAAACAAAAAAACAAACTCTTCAGCTTTATAATATTAATATAGATTTAAGCTTAATTGGTTTAAAACTCAGCAAGATTTAACCCTAACAAATACATGAACTAACAAGGCAAGTTAAATAAAAGAGTAAAATTGGGTGGTCTGAAGAAGCTTTAACTCCACATGCTTTATAGTAAGACGATCATTTTACTAATGGAAAAGGTGTGTGTTATGGAGTTTCTTTCACCCCTTTTACATAATCGAAGCGTTAGTCGGTTATTGCCGTCATAAATAGTTTGGTTAAAAACTATCTTGATTAAACTTGAAATCAGTTCATATGACATAATCATCTTCATGATAGCTTTTTAGTGTTGTGATGTAGTACGTTCAAATTTCTTTTCTTTTTTAAATTGTACTTTTTATATATTGTATTTGAACTTTTGCCGAAGCTAATAACCTAGTCATTAAATACTTTCACTTTCCTTTACTTTTAAAGACACTTTTGCTCACTTCACATGATGTCCTCTGCAGTGCAAACGAAAGTCCCGTATAACTCTGTTTTGTCGTTTATTAGACTATCTAGAACAAATGTAAAAACAGAAAATAAAAGTTCCTTGTTTATTATCTACTAGGTTATACCCGCTGGCTTCGGTCACAATTACCACGGTAATGAGTATCCCATGTGTTAATCCAGGTCATAAACTATATGTGCGCCGAATATCAGCGAAATCCAACCAGTAGTTTTAGCGCGAAAGAGTAACAAACACACATACATCTACACAAACTTTCGCATTTATAATAATAGTCTTTACCTTTTATTTTGTGACGACCTAAATTACGGTAAAGACCTAATATTAGTAAGAAGTAAGATACATTATTAAATACGTACCGTCTGCGTTTTTGATTTTGATTGGGTCATTTTGTAGCGTCACTATATAATCAGTATAAAAAAATTTCATAAATAAAGCTCTTGTTTTTATTCAATAATACTAAGTATAGCCATTACCACTTCAAGGCTTCTACTAATAAGCCTAGTTGTAAAAACAGATAAACCAGGAAGATCGTTTTTTTTTTTCATTTATTCCAAAGATACATTAGTATTAAGCATTTGTAATTTTTAAGCGTGGAGTACATCCGTTGTAAACAAACGTTTATTATTTTGAGATTTCATTACTCAGTGTACATGTCAACACCACTGTATCTTATAATTATATCATCTATCTTCCTCCACGAAAGTGGAGTTTAGCTCCATAAAAGTAGGTCTAGGCGTTTCCAATATTAGCCTCAATACCGACACTTATTTCTATGAATAAATGTATAAATGATGAAAACTAGTTTTGATCGTGAACTGGTACCGGAAATCCGGTTCCGTAACAATGACCGGTTTCCATCTTCTAATCCTTTAAATATTAACTCGAGTTGGATATTGACATACTTCAAACAATCGTGATTTTTACAAGTTACCTAATATTAGTAAGAAGTTGTATTGACTTACCTAATATATTAGTGTCTATGGGTCAAATAATGCCTCCATTTTTATAAGTTCTTCTACTTTCTGATTTACTTAACGGAAATTTTGTATGCTCGTGCAACTTCGGTGAAATACAATAGTGAACATTATTGAATTGATCTCTTTTTTTAGGCTTGATGATTGTAGAAGGGGCAAACGCTAGTGATTAAGATATGTATTAGAATTTTCACAAATGTAGATACAGATGCTTGCCGATATTGGTGTATTATAGGCGTATCCGGTATCGACGTTATATTATTTTTGTGTAGTTATCAGTTCGCTTGCATTAGAAGTGTGGTAGGGCAGGGCGGGTCGGTTGTGCAAAGTGCGCGTTTCACAACGAACGCCTCGCATTGTCTCGCGCCGCTCACTGCGACGACCTCCAAGCGAGCGATTTCTGAAACTTTGAGTAATCGAACCCACTGTGATGGCTAACAAGTCTAACAACCGTTTTAAACTAAGATTCTACGTTGTAAAACAACAAATCCTTGAGCTGTGACTTGTCCAAGGTCGTTTAGAGTTTCCATTATTAATCCGATTGTCACTCTACTCTTCAATCAAAATTACGTATACAAAGCTTACATTGAAGTTACTACTGTTAACTATGTAGGTTTTCCCACTGTTTTAATCATCTTTCAAGACGATAATCAGCATCCATCTAACATGCATGATTTCTAAAAATAATAATTGTAGCCGTTCGGATTAAAGTACTGATTTTTAACGTTGGAAGCGGACATGACATGCATGCTTGGGCCATCTCTATATTAAATTTGAATTTTCTATAATATAGATTTCGTATCCCATTGCAAAATTAAATGTGACCGAGATCATGACTGTTATGA
>MOOZ01000678.1:390478-403882 GCA_002930495.1 Cecropterus lyciades | reverse complement strand
ATGATATATAGCCTATAGCCTTCCTCGATAAATGGGCTATCTAACACCAAAAGAATTTTTCAAATCGGACCAGTAGTTCCTGAGATTAGCGCGTTCAAACAAACAAACTCTTCAGCTTTATAATATTAGTATAGATTTGAATTTTCTATAATATAGATTTCGTATCCCATTGCAAAATTAAATGTGACCGAGATCATGACTGTTATGAATGTTCGATAGGTCTGTAGTCAATAGGTATCTATATATAGTTTCCGTTAATACATATGTTCATAATTATGTGATGTGTGTATAATTTCTTTATATACACGACACAAAACAGTGTAAGCGTATGTTGATAACGTGTCTAGGGTTCTATGCTATTTTCCCATTCTTCTTTAATTTAACGAAAGTGTTGAGTTAATTAGCATGATTAATTGCGCTTTTATAAACTGGTTTCACGTACATGTTTACTGATTCGCTGATAAGTCTGCGTTGCGCGTGTAGAGTTCGTCCACCTTTATTTAACAATTGATTCTCTTACGTTTAAGCCTGTCTATACCTTTTTAGTCTTATAAGTTTGTAATTGAAACGCTCTGAAACTACTGTAACGAATTTGGTGGCTCTTTAACTATTACTAAACTTTGTTGTCCAAAATTAACTTTTAATATATATTACCTAATTCGATTTTTAAATATATTTTCTACAGATATATAGATATTTATGTATCAGCTCCGAATAAAATATTACTACCGAGATGTTTTATTCGAGTGCAAACACTTTTCAATTTTAATCCTTGAGGAAATAAATCATTGTATCATTTAAACAATTTTATAAAGATACATTTTTCCTATTACACCATGATATTGAAAGTAACGGAACGGAAAAGAGAAGAACGTCTGCCGAGCCAGATATTTCATTATAATTAAACAATTCGACTCTCAGTGAAAATATAATTATAACAGTTTGTTTACATGATAACGTGTACCTAATATGATTTGTCGCGTTCATGTAATTACAACACTCGGTAGCGTGATCGAGCGCACAAGAGAAATAAACCTTATCTTTCACAATATTGCACTCACTGTTGCGATGTTTGGCGTTAACTAAACAACTCTCGTTAAAAATATGTAGGTATATTTTACCAACAGTTGTATCCATCCTTTTTTAACTGTTTATATAATGACAGTATATCTGTTAGTAACTTGTTATTGGAGGTTTAAATAAAGTATAGGATCTCTTCAATAAGCGTCGCTATTTTAGGGAGTAGAGTATATGGACCATCATTAGATGATCCATCGACTAACCTATCCCCAATATATTACTTGGCATACTATGCCATGTCAGTAAATATATTATTTAGATTTTAAGTTGAAAATGTTACGAAACACTGAAGCCTAATAGAATATGCAAATGAGCGCAAATGTAGACGAAGGACTATAGTTTAATTGACATTTATTGTGCTAAAATTGCTTTACTGGTTTAAGTATGAAGTAATCAAAGAACTTGTTCGATCACTATTCTCTCTACACGTTCCGTGATGTTTGGACACGTGATTGGTTATCGGGGTCCGATTAGCATACGTTTGTTTCTATTGTTCCAGTCATATTATAATATTGTTTCCCATAGCCCTGTTCCGACATTCGTTCGATTTCGCAAGTTTTTAACATGCCTACCTAATATTCTCTGTTATCAACGTTTCGTAATTTATGTACCTATGATAAATCACTGCGATTTGTACAATGTACATACTTTGCTTTGACATACGATTGTGTACATAACAGGCAGATTACGTTATATTATGATTGTTTGTTACAGCAACAAAAATTCGGATGCGGTGATTATGAGCCACCGGCGAAACTACAATGCGGAGGTGGCGGTGGCGGCGGGGCGGGTGAGGGTCTGACGAAATTCTCCGTGGAAATAGTCCAGCAACTGGAGTTCACCACCTCGGCGGCGGACTCACAACCTCAACAAATATCTACAAACGTAACGGTGAAAGCCCTTGCGAACGCAGTGAAAACATCCGGCTCGCCGCCGCCGTCTCAGCCGCCGCGCGTGCCCTCCCCGCTCGATTGCGAACGAGAGTGCAAAGCCGAATGCAAATCGGAGGTGGCGGACGATGAATTCGTCGGGCTGGACGAATGCGCGGCCGCACTCGAGCGGGACGCCGCCTCCGCCTTCCCGGGCCTTGCGGACCTCATCGGCGAAGATGACGGCGATGACGCCTTCGAACATCTCATCACGGAGATATCAGAGTTCCCCGAGCTCATGAAAGATTTCGATCTAGACGGTGGGAAACTGAACGGTGGCGGTGGGGTTGGATGTCTGGAACCACCCGAAGGTGAACCTGCCCCGCGGCCTTACGGTGGCGGTGAGATGTCACCGGCCGCGCAGACGTTGAAGCATATGGCAGAGCAGCACCAGCAGGCCACCGGCGGCGACTGGGCGCGTTATAGGGGCTATGGCAACTATCGCCCGCGTCCTAACCCGCCACCGATGGATCATCTGCATATGTCGCAACAGCAGCAACTTCATCTTACGCAGCCGCATCATAACCTTCAGGTACGTTAATTATTTTTATTTTTGTTATTTTTACTATTATTTTAATCTGAATATATATCATTGTAGTATAGTTCGATAACGTAAACGTTAACTTGATATTATATGCGTCACAATTATACGATTTTAAAAATCGCATCGAAATCCTATGTATCCAATACTTTCATTATGCTAGTACCTTCAATTGTACTCGTGCATACACTACGGTGTTATCAGCGCGCCAAACTTTCAAACAAGAAAATGTATGTTATTAACACCGGAATCGACGCATCAATTTTGATACGGTAAAAACAGAATGAAATTAAAAATCTTGTATCTTATCTGTAATTGTACTGGATCATGAGACACGTCATAAAACGAACCCATTGAGTAAATTGCGTTTAGTAATTGGAAGTCTTCTTTATTGGGTTACTCGTGACGTGAAAGGACATAAAAAACATGGGAGTCTGGTGTAGTATCGACCGGGGGACAGCGTGCGCGCGCTGCTGCTCCGCTGTAAGACTGCTACGAGATTCGAGACGACGACGACTATCCGTTTTTGTCTTTCTCTAACACCACAGTTTTAAAGCGGCTCGTAGAGACATATTGGCATTATCGCTAATCTAATACGCTTCATTGAAGCTATCGCCAAAAGATTTTTCGTATACGTTTCACGGTGATGTGATTGCGCTCATTAAGTAATATTTAATAGGTTAAATATAACAAAAGGTTTAAATAACATTTGTGGTCTCAATTACCATTTTTATGGGAGTCAGGTACCCGCCAATTAAACTTCTATAAATTAAAATTGCAATAATAAGTTTGTTTATTGAGTTGCACACTATATTAATGTCATACATTATTGAATCGAAGCAGTGATAGCTTAGTAGCAGTGATAGATAGTTAAAAAATAGTCTCTCAATTGGAGGGTCCGAGGTTCAAATCCCGCGTTTGAATTTTCAACGCAGGAAGCGCTGAAAGTTTTTTGACTTCGATAGTCTATTTGTTGAGGAAGTCTTTAGTCGTACTTACGGCACTGCTTTTAAATGCGAGAGAAGCCGCAGTTCATAACTAGTTACAAATATGTATAGTCAGGGCATAAAACAGAGGCAGTGAAACGGATCAAAACTTTTAAAATAGGATATACATATGGATATGAGATCTACGTACACATACCTACATTGTTTTGCGAATAGCAGATGTGTCGAAAGCCACATGTTTGGATTTTAATGGCGGTACACACAACGCCTTGGTATCGCAAGGTTGTCGTCTCGATGACGGACAAGTGCTTCGTGGTTGTATTGGAATACAAAGAATATTTTATATGAGTAGTGAACGGTCTTGCCTTATCGATGCTAAGTCGTTACCGCCTATAGACATTTGTAGTATGACAAAGACCACAGTATAATATAACCAGGTGTTATTCGATATATTACAATGGTTTAATCTGCGTTTAAAAATGTAACATAACTTTAATTTCTAATATTATTTGACAGAAGAAATAGACTTTAATGAAATGACATCTAAATGTTACCGTAAAGATGGTCAATATATTTTAAATTCTATTAAGTAAATTGTGTTAATTTGGTTCTATGTGATATCTAGCGAAATGTCTATAGTTACTTACTGTCCTCTCATGTATCCAAACTATTTTTTAATATGCGATTTGCAGCGGAGCATTAATTTTTATTTAATTCTTTAAATTATGATGTTGAAACCCATCATAAACGCGTTACTACGCTTACTAGGTACTCTTAAGTTGGCCTTTATGTCTGCAATGCAAAATATAGTAGCGTTAGACACTACTGTTATGAGGCAGAAGTATGTAAGCGGCACGGCGTTCTTTACAAAACAAGTTTATTTCTTTTCTAACACCTAAATATGCTAAATATTAGCCTGTTACAATGAAATATACTTCTGCAATAGTGATGTTCAGAAGCTATAACAAAAAGTTCTTGACAACATTTGCCGATCCTGAACTCCTAATAGATTAAATGATCATACGGGTAGCTATTGTCTCTCCAACCTGAGAGCATGGTGGAATTTTTATATGGAAAGAATAGATAATTGACGGTTGGAAGAACCCTTTGTGGTTCGACTTAGCCACCAACGCCACACCTATTTTGCGAAATATATCAAGAGCTGGTGTGTTAGTTTGAAGGGTATGGTTAGTGTGAGGGATTTTACAAGGCGTTTTAGTCCTCAGAGGTAGTTGTTATGTAGCCGACCGTAAGTGGAACTTAAATATCTGGAGTAGATTATAGATGTACATGGCTAGCAGTGCCCACTAACCAACCACCCATTAAAAATACAACAGGCTTAAAAAATAAAAATCTTATGGCTTCGGTGTCGTATAAATTGAGATGAAAAAAATCTTAAGTGTGGTCTCGTACCTCTTGTTACAATCAAGTGATTCGTAACAATACTTACGACGGAAGGGAGCAATGATAAGGCCGATGACATCACAAGTATTCGAATAAAATAAAAAGAGTAGCCGGTCTCCCGTTCGATTACTTCCTGCACGGAGAACATGTGTCTACACAGCTAGCTCGACTCTCCCTTAATTAAAAACGCTCTACATCTAGCCGTATTATGATTTTAGACTAATATTATCGCGGAATTGATACATTTTAATATGTTACGGGTACTCACGACATGCGGTTTTTTAATATCTTTTTGCCGATATCCCGACCCTGTTCGACATAGATCGTCGTCACGGCGAAACTGGTGTCGAAAAAGAAATTCAAAAACCGCATACTGTGAGTAGCCGTATTCTGTTTCTAATCTCTATAGCTCTGTGACCTTACTACGAGTTTATTACGTTTGCGTCTACGTTTTCGTTTTCGGTCATACCTTGCAATGTTCATTACAATGGATATTGCAATGTATGGGCGTAAACGTAAATGGTGATCGTTTTGAAGAAACGTAATGAACTCGTTCTAAGGGCACTGGTGGTGATGTAAATCTACGCGTTATTTCAGTTATATCGCATTTTGAGTGTAATGAATTCTACTATTTTGATATATCATACTAGCTTCCGCTCGTGACTTCGTTTAATTTTTTTTTGCTAAGTTGTTGTCATACGGTGTGTTATGGAAAATAAATGTTGCGTAGAAATGGAATCAATCTATAAAAACGGATTAGGAGTTTCACAACTATAAATATATACTGATATCTATTTGCACCTTTGATTTTTTGCAGTTACGTTTTATATATTTTTAAATCTGGTAGTACTTCTGATCCAACTAATTTTCGATCAACCTATATACTACCAATGTTAAGTAAAATTTTCGAAAAAATCATCTTAAATGATTTATTGAAGTATTTTAATGAGAACAAAATACTTAACGACAATCAATAGGGTTTTAGAAGGAATCGATCTAATATAGATGCAGAAATTCAATGAATGAAAAGTGTGTTTGGACCCTGGGAAGCCTGGAGCCTGAATCACGCGATGCCCTCGGTGTATTCGGATATATCTTTAATCTTTCTTTATCTAAGGCTTTTGATTGTGTCCACGATGACACACTGGTCAGAAAATTGCATCACTACGGGATCAGGAACAAGGCTCTTAGCCTTTTGAAATCTTACTTGAACGATAGAATTCAAAAGGTTATAAATGGCACCAAATCGCCCGGCGCTGCTGTTACAATGAGAGTTCCACAGGGTTCGGTACTCGGACCATTCTTATTTTTTATTTATATCAATGACTTGTCTTACTATGTAGGTGATACTCACGAGACTGTATTGTTTGCAGATGATACCTTATTATTATTTAAAATTAAAAGACAACTGAACAATTTTGACAAAGTAAACAATGCTCTCTCAAAGGTCGTGCATTGGTTCAACATAAATAACCTTCTTCTTAATGAGAAAAAAACTAAATTTATTAAGATCTCTTCGCCTAACGTAAGGCATGTTGAAACCAATGTTCAACTAAATGATACGGTTCTGGACCTTGTGGAGTCAACTGTGTTCTTAGGTGTTACTTTAGATGCCAAATTGCAATGGGGTCCTCACATTGTAAAATTGTCAGATACACTTATTTCTGCAGTATATGCTGTTAAAAAAACAGACTATTAACAGATGTAGAAACAGATACATTCGTTTATTTCAGTTACTTTCACAGCATTATGTCTTACGGTATACTGCTGTGGGGTGCTCTTCAGACCTCAATACTCTCTTTGTATTGCAGAAGAGGGCTGTACGAGCCATTTATAATCAGGGCCCAAAAACTTTACTTATAGAAATGTTCGAAGAAATAAATATTCTAACTGTTGTATCCCAATTTATATATGAGAATTTGATTTATGTTAAGAAAAATATTAATAACTTTATTAACCGGTGTGACACACATAGAAAGAACAAGCACAATCTTGCTGCACATGTTACTCATCTTCACAAAATTAATAATTCTTTTATGGGTCAATGTATACGTTTTTACAATAAACTTCCAGCTGAGATCAGAAATTTGTCATTCAATAAGTATAAAACAGTGATAAAGAACAAACTGTGCCGTAAAGTACATAAAAAATATCTGATTACATAGAAGACATAACAGCCTGGGACTGAGCAATTATGTATATGTATTTCAATATTTAATTAAATGTCAAATGTAAGGCAAGACACTGGAGCTATCTATTATTGCCCATGTAAAAAACAAGATGGTTTAAAAATATATATACAAAGTAATACAAGGAAAAAAGACAAACCCATTGAGTTTCTTGCCGGATCTTCTCAGTTGAGGTCGTGTTCCGATCCGGTGATAGTGTGAGAAAAAATATTGTAATTGACAATTTCTAAGTGCCACCGTAGGCTTATGCAAAATAAAGGTATTTCATTTCATTTCATATATTTTTAATTGCCTTAACAGCGTAGGAAAACACGTAACAAGAAAAACGTGACAAACCGACACTTTTAAGAGTTCTTCAAAAAAGTAAAAACTTTCTCAAAGGGTGAGAAGTCCACAAATTCGCACTTACACGTGGTGGTCTTAACAGCTCACGCTAAGAGGAGGCCCGTGCGTAAAAATAATGGGTTGACGACGATTGCCACAGTTGTACATCAAAGTTATTAGTTCATATAAGCAGTGATATTTAGGGATTTCTTTTTATAATATCGAAGTAGCAAATGAGCATGCAACTAACCTAATGATAAGTGGACACTGCCGCCCGTTGACCTGTAAGCAACCTGAAATGAGATCAGAGTTTACCTGAGGCTAGCCAACAGCCGGTTAACACATGCGTGGTTAGTTTGATACAGATGCATTGCTACCCCTTTTTTTTTTGTTCTCGAGGGGGAAACCTTCAGAAGGTACCCGACGCCGTGGAAACGACGTCGGGTTATGTGGGATTTTTACCGCACTAAAACCCCACCGGTGGCCGACCTCGGCGTTATGAAGAGGACTCCGGGATCTCCAAAGGAACGCAACCGGAGTCCTCTAAGCGCGATGCCCCGTCGGGCAGTATTACAACGGTATGCGACCACACATACCGTCGTCCTTCCCGGGGTCGCCTGACTGGACGGTTCGAGCTCCCACTCTTGCCGCCCGTTACCCCGGAAGCCCCTTTTAGTCGCCTCTTACGACAGGCAGGGGATACCGTAGCCCTGATCCCAGAACTACAGGGATAGCATTGCTACCCCTGAGGACTAAGTTGGAATGCCTCGGATTAGTATCTCCACTTACCACACCCTTAAAACCAGGACATAGCAGCGCGTAACACGGCAGAAATAGGTGTAAATTATATAATTATTATTGAGACTAAACTAGAACTAAAAATAAAATAAAAGTGAGACCTTTATCACCTTTGACCTACACGGCGTGGGTGTTCGTGACGCGGGTGTGTGGGCGTGCTATATATACCGTTAGGAAGGGCTGAGGTCCGTGACGTCACTACACGAGCGTATCCTCCAGAGACCTTCGAAGGCGCTAGACTATCGATTTTAATACTTATTTTAAGAAAGTGCAAACGTCGCCTGTTAAAGTTTACTTATAAAATGATAATTATAAAAGTAAAAAGAAACGTTTTCTATTGCTATAAATATTTCACATTAATATATCTATAGGTAAGTAAATGAAAGCTGATTATATGATAATATTGTAATTATTTTACTTATATTGCTTTTGTATCTAATTTAGTAATGACTATGTGAATGAATATGT
Source organism: Cecropterus lyciades (assembly GCA_002930495.1). Lineage (NCBI taxonomy): Eukaryota > Metazoa > Arthropoda > Insecta > Lepidoptera > Hesperiidae > Cecropterus > Cecropterus lyciades. The sequence continues at coordinate 395,202 of MOOZ01000678.1, read as the reverse complement.
TAGTAATGACGACCCACGTGGTGGAGCGGTCACCATATCGGTATGACACCCAGCGGGTTCCGGATTCGATCCCCAGCCAGACAGACATCTAAATGATGAGTTTATATTTGTTTTCTGGCTCTGGGTGTTTGTGTATTCGTCTTTGTGTGTCCATGGCACCCACAACACAGGAGAAAAACCTACTGTGGGGCTATGAGTGTAGAAAGCGTTTATGTTTATGTTTAATTAAACAATACGACAATAGTGTTTACTCACGTCAATTTATTATTGCCTATTTCATTAAATTTATTATTATAATTAAATATATATGAAAGTAGCTTATACCCGCGGCTCCGTCGGCTTCGGTCACGTTTACCTTGAACGAATATCCTAAATAGTGTTAAACCAAATCATAAACTATTTGCGTGTCAAATTTCAGTGAAATTTGTCTGTAGGTAAATCAGTACTTTTGCATAAAAGAGTAACATACATATGTACAACCTCACAAACTATAGCCTATATAATATTATTAAGAAGTAAGTAAAATAAGATATCGTTTCAATAATTGTATTAGTAAAATTTATAATTTGTTTATTATTAATTCGTGTTTATATATAACTGTGATTGATTGCGCGGTCCGAGACTAGTTCATGTTTGGTAGTTGCCAATCTTATCTTTGTTGATTAATTTTACTACATCAGGTACGGATGTGGTAGAAAAAAGGGCTGTTGTGTTTTTATAAAGTGACTAGTAGTGCTCCGCGCTTTTACCCGCGATTAAAAAAAGGAACTTACTCGAAAATTCACATTGTCATAACTTTTGATAGAAGAGATGTTTTAAAATTAAAGACAAAAACATTTTGTCTTTAACCTTTAGGTAACATCCCATCGTTAAATATTAATCTATTAAATAAAATTCAGTGGTTGGATGCGATTTCAAATAAAAAGACACAAATTCTTTAAAATATAGAAATTTCTATAACTTATTCTCAGCCCTTCAAGCTATCTATCTTTGCAAAAATATGCGAAGTGCTGATGCGCTCCATTTCTATTATTATATGTAGCTATAGATGTTTTTGAACCGAAAGAGTTGAAATGGGATTAGGAGTGGAAGGTTTTGTATTTAAAATTGTAACGCAGTGCTATCTATGATGGGCATAAATATATTTCTCGAGTAACTTTGTAAAGTGAGTTCTATTCTTCGCTAGTTCGGGGACGCAGCGGTACTCCTCGGTCGGCAAACGGTACTCTCCCGGAGCCTTATCAACGTAGGTAAAGAGCTCATGGCAAAAGCCGTTGTTGATTTCCGACTTGATTTACGTATATGAAGAAGCGAGTGCACGCGATTTTGTATGCGCAGGCTATAATACATACAATATGCAAACTATTAACCCCTACTAAAACTTAGGCATGGGATACTAAAAAATGCTTTTCTAGTGGGTGTCTGAATTATAAAATAAACACATTGTCTATTTTTATCCGACTGCGTCAGAAGGAGGGTAATGTTTTTCGAGCGTATGTATGTTTGTTTGTATGTTTGTATATCCATTTCTTTGGCACGCGCTACAGCCCAAACGGCTCGACGGATTGTGACGTATGCCATATCATTAGAATCGTCTCGGTTTGAAAAGTGATATAGGCTATATAATTTTTAAAAATGGCGCCTGGAAATAGAGGAACAAGGGGGAGAGGGCACACTTTTTTACTATTACGACAATATGGGTATCAAATGAAAACTAGTAAATATACCAGTCTGAAAATATATCATTGTGAACAAAAAATTCGTTTTAAGCAGTCGGGTTTATTATTGAATGATTTTAATGATGTTACTAGTTTATCGTTCTAGCTGTTGTAGTTTAGGCCCTGTGATGATTACTCTTAATTGAGTATCCTAACTCTTTTACATATGTAGTATATAGATGTATTCTAAGAATGTGTATTTTTATTATAAATATTAGATATAGAAATAAAATAAATCTCATTGGGGCACTTTAGGGTACCGACTATCCTATTATATCTAATAGGTCTATTATAACAGACAGCAACCGTTTTATCTACATTATATCAGTCTCTGTTGCGAATACAAATTAATGAATGTAATTATAAAGTTGAATGTTAACTATTGACATGAAGTCATCAGATCACATTGAGGCTTATAAGTTTACGTTTTGCATTCACGTTATTGATTGCTGTCTATTATCTATATAAATGTTTCCCCGTTTAGATATTCTCGATGCGATATTTACATTTAATTAATGAAGTTGTTTCATTAATATAGAGAAGCTTTAGACGAAAATAGATTTTAATGTGTTGTTTTTTTGTAATTTAAATTAATAAATATGATGGATTACTGCCTTCTAGTCATACGTGTGTACAGGTAGGGTCGTGATAGCCGTCCAAGTTCCACGGAACCTCGATGCACGACTAGATAAACGATCCCGTTAGCCCGTCTGGCTGTACAATACGGCTTAGCGGCATATTACGCATATTATATTGAAGGCGAGTGGCAAAATTGCGGGAGCGGCGGCGCGGCGAGCGGGAGACGGCGCGGAACAGGTTTACGGCGCCGCGCGCTGTCGATGTGTGCTCGCACTGCTCGCCTACATGCACCGACCGCCGACACTACCGACTGGCATCTGTCACCAGACGTACACAGGGTTACCAACTCCAAAAATGTTTACCCCTGAGCTAGAGTCAAAGGTCCTTAAATCGGGATGATTACTTGAAATAAATCTTAGAAAAAATAACCAGTTTTGATATACCTAACGCGAAATTGCGGAATGTGACGTCATACATAAGCCGACGAAGAGATAAAGAAAAAAATATGATAAATAATCAACAATGTAACGCTATGAATACATAAAGAAGTTGCTGTCAGTTGTAATAAATTTTAAAAGGAAATATTTACATAACATGCCGCTAAGAAAATAAATAAATATGATATAAGGATTTTGAATTATCTGAGTGTCAATAATTGTACGCTTTAATTTTTGTCAATTAATACATGAAATATAAATAAAAACCCTTAAAATTACAACGGATAATTGAAAACCCTTAAACACTCTCGTTGCACATTTACCCCCTAAATTCTGGGGATATCCTCTAAGTTGATAGCCCTTGATCCGTCGGCCACGAGGATCCGCGCGCCCCGCTTCACCGCGATTACACGATCACCATAACCAATAAATAACTCGACTTGATGCGACGCCTTTTTCAAATGCGAGTATACCATATCCAAATTGTGGTCTATGGTCGTGTTTTTGGCAGAACATAATATTGACCTACTTTTGTTATATTCAAGCTGACTTGAGATACATACAAAACCATAGATAAAATTAGGATCAATAAAATTGCTTTGGTTTACTTAAAACATATTAACATAACGTGTTGTCTAAGTTTTAGGTTTCATTACGACGATCGCTATAGTTCTTAAACTAAGAGAAATGTGGGTGAAGAATTGACGGCTCAATCAAGTTTTTATTTTAATAGAATTTATCGTTATATAAGTAAATACTATTTCGGAGGAACATAGATTATCTTAATTTTTTTGAAATAGTGAAACCACTGGAAATAACAGTACATCCAGATTATATTACTTGTCTTAGTTAGTCTCATTCTTAGTTTTAATCAGATCTATTTATGAAGTATCACTAGCTAGACAATCGAGTAATTATGTACGTTATCATTAGAGATGCGCCGAATATTTGTTTGGTATTCGGTTTTCGGCGTATACGGAATCTTTTTCACTATTTGTATAGTTTTATTTGATTCAAAGAAGTGTACTTAGCCATGATTATAGAAAATCATTTATGTTTAAAACCTGATATCGGTTTTTAAGTAGAGTCAAGATTAAAAAAAAAATAACTTTTTCTTTTTACCCGATTGCGTTATTGTAATAGTTAAGTATGTTAAGTATAGTTAAGTATGTTTGGATATGTTTCGTAGGTATCAGCTGCGCAGCATATGCAGGTGAGCGGAGGGGGCGGGTCACACGTGTCCGCCGCGGCTCAGCAGGGCATGTACGCCAACTTCCAGCACCAAGGGACGCCGTCTCCGCAGCACCACCAACGTAAGTAATACCTTTCTGCTAAATTACCTTATTATTTAAGCGATATAGAAGTAGATAATAATATATAAAGCCATTGGATAAAAATGCAAATATTTGTATGTTGTTAGTTAGTTAACTGACAAAGTGTACACGGCTGTAATTTAAGTATAAGAACAATTATGCACTACACTGAATTTGAATTGGAGCGTTTTAGGTGATTAGTGTAGTTTACTTAAATATACGTATTGATATTCAAAGTCATACAAATGTTTCAATTTTGAATTATATTCATTATAGTTTTAAAAAAGAGCGACACCACCACTGAAATCACTCTTTAGCGATATGGAGTTTATGGCGTATAAATTAATTGTATCCGCGTATATTTAATATTAATTATTTTTTAGTCATTTCTTGATTTACGATACATTTATTTTATGTATTACTCATGAAATGGTATGATCATATCAGTAATTATATGCCGGTTATATTCTAATCACTTAAACGTTAATTAACACCTAAGCATTAGGGGGAAGTCCCTTAACGCCGGACGGCACCTAGCGCCGGACACTCATATTATCTCGACTAATCACAACCTGATCGAATCAGAAATTAGTGAAAGGGGCGCAGGGGAATGTAGCGATTCAGGATCACGGGATGCAGTTTGCCTGTGACGCGGATAGATACGGTAGGTACGGTCG
>MOOZ01000678.1:358288-371918 GCA_002930495.1 Cecropterus lyciades | reverse complement strand
AGATGTACAGCTTGGTTTTCCTGTGTCAGATTAATAGCCACTGTAGTCACCAAAATGCACTACCAAATGACTACAGGCAGTAACCCTTTGGGGGGGGCTTATGTGTTGGTTGGGCAAAGGCCCAGCAGCAGTCCTCAAAGAGCTGATTGATGATTATATTTTTTTTCATTATAGAAATCACAATAACCATTGTCAGTGTCAGGGTAACAGTATTATAAGCAAATGAATTTTAAAAACTACACAAAAGACTACCTTTTCCTCGATGTTCTTCGTCCTGTGATATATGACAGTATGTAATATTACTATTTTGTATTGTTTCCTCATCAATGTGTTTGCTCAGATCAAAGTGATGTCCAAAGTTTGTGTTACTGCCAAATGAAGACTCTACTTGCCTCAAGCCTTCATACCTCCATGCTATTTTCATTTCACTATTTGTATTTGGTACACCCTTCTCATTGCTAGGCGCAGTACAAGGCTGTGGTAGTTCAGTGACCTGTAGATGGGATCAAAATATTTTATTCAGTTTCATAAATAAGTCTATCTATCAGCTTTTGCTAGTTCTCTGCTGGACACTCCCTTAATCTGTATCTCTGCACCCAGTCTCGAGTCATGTGAATTCCCCGTCAAAGATGGATAATTCTTAAAAATTTATGCACTTATAGAGTATATTTTAGTGATATACTGAAAATGTTAAACAAATGCTAGCCACGATAATGTATTCAAAATCAAAAATGTATAAATTATATTAGATTTCTCCAACGGTGATTACTCATAAGAAATTGAGATAATACTAGACTAATAAGATTCAAATTGGAATGTACTCTGTGGCATATGGTGCAAGTCTGAGTAGTAATAAATCTCAGTTTCTTGGAAAGACACATTTTTATAAATCTTATTACAGGAACAATATAATTTGAAGGTTTCTCATTTGCTACTTCTACATATAGTGTCCAAAAGTAATGCCTTCATTATATATGTATATGTTTATAATCCATGCATATAAATATGTGTGGTCATATATCTTATAAAGATTACGGTTTGATATTATGAACTTATAATTTTTAATAGTTATACTTTATTGTTATTTACTTACAATATTTTTTGGGTTCTCATCTGCTGAAGCAACAAGTGCCGCATGTTTGCAAACAACACCTTCAGCCAGAAAATATTTACTGAGGATTCTGCTGTAGCTACCCAATACATCTTCCTCTAAAATTTAAATGTATTATTATTCATTGATGTTGAGTTTATTTATATTCATACAAATGTATTGGTGTAGAATTGTTTTACAGATGCTGTTCTCTGGTTTGAAATATGTAATAAGGCAGAGAATCTAATATGAAGCATTCCAATTTGATTCTCAGAGCCTTATATGTGTGTGTTGAAATCATTCCAATCAATATACGACAAGAGCTCTTATTTGAATTTTGTTAAAAGTGGGTTCAAGTGGGATGTATGATTGCATGCAGTGCTTCCAGAGATTTCAGGGACAATAGTTCATCATTGTCTAGTCACTGTCACAAATAGATTCTTCGAGAACAATCAACAATAATAATTGTTCTTAACATGACATTTTAACTTCTGTGTGAAAAAATAAATTTGAAACAATAAAAAATATTAAGTGAAGGAACTATTTAGAAAAATAATTTCGTCCAATTTTTAGATTTCTTCTATTTCTCTTTAGCTGCAAATTAATGCTGCTTTAAAATAAAAAATGGTCAGCGCAGCATAGATCAATAAAATAGTAGTGAAGTGACATCTAGTGGGAACAGACAGAATCAACTCGGTGTACCAGTTGACTCAGTAAGTCAAGTGCATAGAGATTGGAGTAATATTTATTTTCAATCACTTGAGTGATTAGAGTCTAAACATAGTTTGATTTGCATCACTAATCTACTGTAGTCAAAGTGCATCTGGAAGCACTGATTGTATGCTACATTTAAAATAGATATAAAACGCTGCTAGATATAAAACATAAAACAATACACTTGTAAGAAAAAAATCACAAACCTATAACAAATATAGACCCTGTTGGTATTCCGCCCCCTGAAAGATAGCACATACTTTATTAGTATCAGATTTATAATAATACAATTTCTAAGTATTTCTTCATGTGACAAAGTAACTATTTTAATAAAGTGTAGCGAGTTTTAAATTCTATTCTTACAAATTTGCATGTATAATAAAATGATGTCTTCATTAACTCACCTATAACATGATCCAAAGATGGAATACCCGAAGATATATATGGTAGAGTATTTTTCAGCTTTGTACCAGGTATACTGAATATTGAGTTTGACGTTTTTTGAAAACTTGACATTGCGTGTAATATTTTTATAATTTAACTGTATAATTTTATCTCCGAGCGATGGAAAAAACTTGTTTACAATATATGCACTTTCTGTGAATTAACCATAAGTCCATAACCTCAAAACATAAAAATCAAATTACAGTGTATTGCAAACAAAACTTCTAAAAACATATTTACTCATACTGTCGGTTGTCATTGTCACTGTCACTATATCAACGACAATGTTGTCTAAATGGACATGGTTTATAATGGAGGTATATTAGTTATCTGTTTCTGTAACTGTACTATTCGTAAATTATCTGTGAAAGTAGCTGACACATTGTTAATATTGCTATCCTGTCCAAGTATCATCTAAAGACAATTCTTTTTTGTAATCTGTGCTGTGACTGCTGTGCATATTTGCTTGGTTGGGAAGCACACGTATTTGTGTATATTTTGTATTACAAATAGTAATTATTTTGTTTGATTTCATATACCGGCAACATAAATAAGTAAAATGCAAGGTCCAGCTGTTTTTATGGATATATCCCTTGAGGATCAAGTAAGTTCACATGAACATAACCTAATTGTGCATTGGAAATAGTTTAACTAGATAAAGTTTATCCATATTGTCAATGTTAATTATTATAAATGACACCATTCGCTCGCAATTGACTATAATTTTACCTAATTGAAAGCTAATCTCAGCGTTGATGAGTATATATGAGACTAAGATGAGTATATAACAGTCTAACAGAAAGTTGTTTAAAAGCAAAAAGAAAATTAAATTTCTTAGAAGTCGGTGTCATTAGAAAATGTAGTTATAGAATAAAAGAGACATTAGTATTCTGGACATTCCAATTACAAATGAATCGTGTGGGAATATCACGAGAAAAATACTTTACCACTCTTTTGACTTGGGTAAATGCTTTAATGAGTATTCTAAAGTTGTTTTACAGAATAAGATAGTAAAGAAGTATCCTAGGTAGAGTTAATGTCAGTCATATGTTTTATATTGTGAATGTCTGTCAGTTTTCTTTTCAATATATCCTTTAATATATGGTATGTCATATCACAAGATGTTTATCACATACTACTTGTTTAGTTCACATACTGAACTTGAAATATAACACAAGCACAAAAATCCTGTTTATAATTTATTGTTTTTGTTTTTCAGGCTTTAGAACTGAGAAGATACTTCAAAAGCCTGGGTGCAGAGATATCAGAGGAGAAATCTCCGAAGGGCATAGAAGATGACTTACACAAGATTGTTGGAGTTTGTGATGTTTGTTTCAAAGAGCCTAATGAAGCTGATATTGAAGCTATACTGAACAGTATTGTGTCCATAATGGTTTCCGTAAGTACATCTTTAAATAAAATTTACATATATACATGTTGTAAGCATGTGACATAATTGGATCATGCCTGGATTGTACTAAACTCCTTATCATTTAACATTTAATATCTGACCAATAATGGAGTCCTTAGTTTAATGTGCTGGCCACTGTATGGAACTTGAGATTTGCACCTAACAACTATATCATTATTTTATAATAAATCTTATTGTATTTTGAAAAATATGGTTTACAAGTACCTACAATATATACCTACCTACAATACATTTTTGTTGATATCAGACCTAATGTTTCAGATACCTTTGGAAAGAGGTGAAAACCTTATATTGGCGTTCAGTCAAAGACTCACCAAGTCTCCGGGCCCTAAAATAGGCATGGTTGCTCTGCAATCGTAAGTTTTATAATAACATTTATTTTATGCATACAGACATATAAAGATACACAAAGAATTATCTAAGTTATTTTTTGAGAGAGACCGTGAGATCACTATTCTCAGAAATTTAAAGATATTAGACCCCTTTGTGGTTCAACCCAGGACCATTGTCAAACCTGTTTCTGCTTTTGACAGCTGTATTAATCTCTGCTGTGTTCTGGTTTGAGATATACTTATCCTATCCATTTCAACTTTGCCCTCAGACGTACCAATGCATATGTGCTATATCTCAGGTAGGACTGTAATTATAACTGGAGTTGATCAAAGCCATCCATGGATGCCTTTGATCATGGATGGCAATGGCCATTTATTATCAAGTGTACTTCATGCTTGTGTGGTATTTTCATAATACTTAAAATTTATAGAAATGGCTTTAACTAATTTCTTCATCAAAGTATGTGGTGTAATGAACATCTGTTTGTTTCAGCTTATGGAGATTATATAATAATTTGGAGTCAAACTCTCCACTGAGGTACCATGTATATTACCATGTTATTGAGCTGGCAGCTCGTGTAGGCTCAGTGAAGGAAGTCTTCACAGGTGTAGACCAACTGAGAAGCCAATTTGCAAATTGCCCACCCTCCAATGAACAAATGCAGAAGTTGTACAGATTGTTACATCAAGTACTGAAAGACCAAAACAGGTATGGTTTAAAATAAATCTTATATGTGTATAAGCTTTATATAGTGTCCATGATTTACCAAAATACAAGATGATCAATAAAATTAAATGCTTACTTCAAAAAATTTATTGAATTATTGATATTCTCAATTTAAAACTGGGTGTCAAGTTATTGGTATAATATATTAATAGTGAACAAAGTCATATTTTATTTTCTGGCAACATTTTCATTTATGTGTAAAAAGTTTACTTAGATCATAAAAAATAACTATTGGAGAATCTAATAGATATTGTTTCATTTTCATAAGGTGTTTTAAGTTTTCAGTAATCTTTTTATTTTCAAGTTTTATTTTGTCTTTTTCTAGTGAACTGGCATCAAAAGTGATGATTGAGTTACTTGGCACATACACAGATGAAAATGCATCCTATGCCAGAGAAGATGCTATAAAGTGCATCGCCACAGCTCTGGCTGACCCTACCACATTCCTGTTAGACCCATTGTTGGCGCTCAAGCCTGTACGATTCTTGGAGGGAGAGCTTATCCATGATTTACTCACTATTTTTGTGTCTGAGAAACTATCCAGTTATCAAACCTTTTACAATAATCATAAGGAGTTTGTCCATTCGCAAGGTAAATGTTTAATTTATTTTTTATAACTGTTTTCATTCAGTATCCATAAGTTTAAAGTATCAAATATGCATGCAGTACATCTGGTGATGAGAGGACACAGACATTCATGCAGCACATGGATGTCTATAACTAATATTCTGAGGATGAGAACAATTCTGAGGACCGAGATACATGGTTCATGTTGTTGGCATCCATATTCTTTCTTCAAAACACAATCTGGTCTCTCTCCGATTGAACAATTGTGGTTGTACCATATTTAAAATGTTGTATTGTATGTTTTAAATTTTAAATATGCCATGCTGTAAAAAAACTTTGTTAAAAAATGGTAATAAATTTGAATTCCAGGTCTTAATCATGAGCAAAATGTCAAAAAAATGAGGATATTATCATTTATGCAAATGGCAGAAACTGATCCTGAAATATCTTTTGATGATATCATATCTGAACTACAAATTGAGGAGAAGGATGTAGAAGCGTTTATTATTGAAGGTATAGTTGTTTTTTCTTTATTTGGGCCTGTTATAGTTTTTGAATCTGCAGTCTGGTAGGCATACTGATATTGAAGCAGCAAATGAAACTTCATGTTTCTTTCTTTGTTCGTTGACAGTACGTCAATAATTATTATATTGGGCCCCAATGATTTTCTGTAGTATGTATATAAATCCAGATTTATCTATAAAGATCGACTAAATATATTTTGAATTTCGAGGCATGCTTAGGTTTGCATAATATTTCAGCATGATCGTAAAATTTTATACAACGAATTTTAATATCTTTAATTTGTCAATATGGCGTATCCTAGACACTCGTTTCGTAGGATCAATTCTTGGCGTTAATTTTTATTTTAATGAATGGAGCAGTAAATAAATGTATATGATATCGAATGTTTACTTGACTCCGCAGCCGTCATATACACGGTGCAATCTCAATACGTACATGATCAATTTCAACGTTTGCAGTGTTGAAGACGAAGTTGGTCCGCGCGCGCATGGACCAGGCGGCGCGCTCGGTGCGCGTGTCGAGCACCATGCACCGCACGTTCGGGCGCGCGCAGTGGCAGCAGCTGCGCACCGTGCTGCTGGCCTGGCGCGCCAACGTGCAGCAAGCGCACGAGTCCATGAAGTCCGTCGCCGCCGCGCAGATCGAGTACGCCGCGCAGCAGGCCAAGGCCTAACCTCGACCCTAACCTGAGCCGTATCAAGACGCGCTACCGTCGCCGGTTGACACGAGTGAATGCCGCGATCATCGCGACGTTACATATTACGATACATTTTGTTAATAATAATATTCGTCTCAATACAGTCTTTTATATTTCTTTCACCAATCACTCGGATCAGTGTTGTAATGCAACAGATACTAGCTGAGTACAGACGACTAGGTACCGATACGTATCATACATACTTAATGTACTTACTATGACCTTACTATACCCTGTTTTGTTAATAATAATTCTCGTCTGTATACTCTCTTTTCTGTTTCTGCCCACCATTCAAATAAGTGTCGTGATGCAAATGCGAGTAAGATCAATACATGTATGTAAATAGGTTAATTGGATGTATTCAATATTTGTCACGAATATTCGTCTGTCTATATTCATGCGCGGTACTTCATCTCTATGTTTTATATTATATCGGGTTTTATGAATGATTAACCTACTTTTCACCACTCAGATCGGCTTTGTGTTGAAGACAGTGTGGTCTTCACACTGTCTTGGCGCAAAGTTGCTCCAATCAGTTTAAACATAATTTAATGTAAATAAATAAAAGTGTTATAGTTAAAATTCAGATAGAAATTATGATTTTATATTAGTCTAAAATTGATACATTTTTAGAAAAGTATATTAAATAAAACCTACTATTACCTTCTAAAGTTACACATGGTGTATTTTGGTAACTTACTTTTATCAAATATGTATGTGGACTGGTTTGTGACAAAATGTATTATCCCTGCAACCTACGACATTGTCACAATTTTAATACTTGATGCAACAATTTACTTTGTTCATACAATAAAGTATTGAAGTTAAAAAAATGTTTTATTCTATTACGGATAGAATTTACCACTCTGCCTTTCATACCATCAGTATCATTTATCATTTATAAGTTAATTGTGAAAATACAAACTTGGAAATTATCGTGCTAATATTTGTTACTCTTTTACGCAAAAAGTATTGATTCGGATTTGGAAGAAATTTGCAATATAGATAACCAACGATGACCGAAACGGGCTTGTGTGAAAAAGCTAGTATAACATTATCTATACTAATAAATGAAAATGAGATGGTGCGTCTGTTTGTAACTCAATCACGCAAGAACCACTGGTGCGATTTAAATGAAATTTCGCATGGGTGTAGTTTATAACTTATTTCTATATTTTGCACTACTTAAAGATGGTGACTATTTTTATGTCTCGTAGCGAAGCACAATTATTTCAGTTAGTGAAGAATGATAATTAATTGAAAACAAACACGACACGATTAAACCACATTATTAAAGTTCACGGAAAAGTCATCTGTGCGCTATTCTAAAAAAGAAAAACGAAAATGCATAGCTTTGACATTGAGAGGTGCATAATTTGAGACGCTTCGTGTGAAACGATTACATTCACAAGTGATTATCTCTTTGGGTCACACTACCTAAATTTACAAAAAGTGGAGTAACATTTGCAGTACCCATCATTTATATTATTTATTCCATGATACATGGATTATGGTTATGGAAATGAAGGGTGTTTCCAGAACATGTTTCGTTCGTTTGTGTGTGTGACTCTTTCCTTGCTGCTTGGACTACAGGTTTATACATATTTGTGGGGACCGCAAGATCTCATCGAAGGAGACTTCTCGGACATAAAATACGTCGTCATGCAACTTACTCATGGTCTGTCTGAGGTACCGTGTGGTTATTGTTAATGCTTTTTTATAATATTGAAGTAGCATACCTATTACTATGCAACATCCAACTGATGTTAAATAGTTTCATGCCGGCCATGCACATGTGTAACCATCTCAATATAGAAGATATGGTCTTCTAAGACGTAGCTCTTCCGGTATGTACACCTTTGTACCGAAATACAATAACTATTGCACGTTAGGAATAGATGTGGCGGTGATAGCTTCGCGATTAAACTATACATACTGGCTTGAGTTCTTTGGACGCACCCGTAGCTTAGAGCATATATTCAATTATTTTACATTTAGTTTTAATTAATTGATGTTACAACACAAAAAATACTTATAAATCGGTCTACTATCTAGTCACGAGTATATCAATATTTAGGTTTCACCTAGATAGGGTATTTCTTGTAAGCACCGCGTTTGACTAAGCGTGTTGGAAAAAACTCAGCAGCTACTTGGACAGAAGACCCTACAACGCTCTTTCTACGATTAATTGAGCCTATTAAATGAAGGTGACTCGCAAACACGAGCGACTTCAAAACGAGATGGAGCGCATGTCAGCCGCACTGCCCGCGGTAGCAGCCGCTGCGGGGCGCGCTAAAGATGCCCTGGAACCTTCGCGACGCAGCCACCGACATTCCCTAGACATACGCGACTATGATAGACAGGTATCGTCGTCAACCAATTATTGTCCTATTACTGGCCACTGGTTTCCTTTCAAGGGTTAAGGACATTCTTCATCGCAATGACCTAGTGCGACTTGATATAGGTAAGTACTCCACACACCATATAAAGCTGTCGGTCGTGTAGGTTTCCATGATTATTAATTTCTAATACGCACATCACTTCGGAGAGTCAGAAGTGTATGCGAGAGATTCGAACCTTTGAGTCGTAATTAAGAGCATGAAATTCAAGCAAGTTTTATTTATAAGACTGAAGTAGAAAATGAGCAAGCCGTTCACTTGACAGGAAGTGGTCACAGCCTTCATGGACATCTGTAAACTTGATAGTCTACCGATAACCCCCAGTTTCGTTGCTATTCCCGGGTTGTAATATAGATGATGATAGTGAGATTCATATGAAATTCCGAGGAGCTTAAGGATAAGGTGGAAACAGTTCTTGTCTTGTCTATGTCCATATTTCGTTTTCAGGTCAGTGGAAAGGCAATCCAATACAATCAAAAAACAATAACAGCTTTTAAATAATCACGTGTTAAATTTTTACTTAAACAAAAATAATAAATAAATTTTTGTACATAGATTGCTGATTACGCATTGGAAACGGCTGGTGCCCGAATTATAGACACGGGGGATACTGCAGAACACGCCATTTACGAGTCTCCATTGGGGTGGGCCTTGTACGCAGTGAGCTCTATGCTCTGCCGGGACTGCCCTGGCGCCGCCGCCATTCTGCGCCCTAGTACCCTCCCTGGCGAGTGCTGGGCGTTTAAAGGGTCCAGAGGTGAAGCTACGATCCGTCTTCTTGGCACCGTGCACGTTACAGGCGTTAGCGTTGAACACATCCCTCCTCATATTTCACCAACCCGGTTTGTATGATTTCGTTTTCTTTTTATTTGTAATTTACCTGCTCTCGTGAAAGTATTTGTCTTTTGGCAAAAACATTACTATGCGGACTTACAATCATATAAGTATTTCAACTTCAATTCGATGACATAGATACCAAAATTATGAATTTAAAATATACGACTCGTGCCTATGTTTCTTTTGCGTGTCGATATTTTTTCTAACAACATGAATATTAAAACAACATCAGCATATATATTCTTTTAATCATTCTTTTTTAATAAATTTAATTTGTTTTTTTTTTCAGAGAAATATCATCAGCCCCGCGCCTTTTTCAACTAGAGGGCTTGGAATACCGTTTAGATCCATATCCCCACGATTTTGGTACATATGAATACAATAAAGACGCAAAAGCTATACAGTACTTTGAGATACAACATCCGTCAACAAAGGCTTATAATTTGGTGCGATTTCGCGTGTTGTCCAACTGGGGGCACACTGTGTATACTTGTGTGTATCGAGTGAGGGTGCACGGAGACCTTGCGGAAGGACAGGCTCTATCGCAGATAAATAGAGACGAGCAGGAGCTGCTAATTGAAAACGAATAAATAAAATTATTATATTGTAAAAGTGATAGAGCCAGAAACCACCGCCATAGCCATATTAAGCGCGATGCAGTTCTCGTTTCGCTTGAAGGATGCTGTTGTGAACGCTAACTGACATACACATGAGGCAACCATATTAGTTCGCAGTAAAGGCATGTGCTGTAATCGGCTTCAGATACAATCCCCGTTGTACATGGAGTTAGTAACAGATGTTCCTGGACAGCGTGATCACTCTCCATCAGGTAGACTCTGACATCCTACTTCGATTTTTGAAAACAAAAATCTACCTGTGTTCTTAGTGTAAAATTGTTTTTTCTTAAGTAGGTACCTAATGTATTTTAAAATACTCATTGAATCGGCTAAGTATTAAAGTAGATTTTATTCAAAAAGCATTTTTATTCAAAAAAAAATTCAACAAAATCTTTAATATTGCTAACTAAAAATCTACATCTTAATATTCAGTAAATGTATAGAGTTAATCGTAAATGGCAAGATTATTGACATCCTTTGTTGTGACTGAAAAATGTACCTACCTAAGTTTATGTGTAACATTTATTTAGCACTAAATGACATTAGGGGTATGGGTTCGCTTATTTTTTCTGAATAACTCCAAACCATTAAAGCCAGGTGCCCGGTTAAGCTCATTGTATGTAGGACCTTTGCACAAAACGAGAGAAAGCCAATACTAACAGTAGATGTTAATCTGGGTGTCCGGCAGCCGAATGCTATAAAAATTCGCCTATTGTGCAGTGGACAAAGCGACAAAGCACATAAATTAACATGAGCAAAGTGATCATAGGCCCCCGCGGCGTCCACATTAATGGGTTGACCGGCCCTGCGCTACTATTAAACCGACGAACTACTTGCACATGCTGAATAATAGACATTGATAAATTTTAAAATAGGTTGGAACGTAACTATTATACGTACTTATTATATGAGTAATACGACATAAGTAAATTACGATAATTACGTAATTCAAAAATATAGATAATATAGAGATAGATGCATCTATTGTTTAATACTAGGTAGGTAGGTACATAGTTAGGAATGTGATTAAGTTAATAAGTAAGTACTTACTCAGCTAATAGGTAGGTACCGGATTTAATTAAAATTTCAAATGAGTAGGTATTTGGTATAATTTTCCCTTTGTTGCCGACTCCTTTTTAAAGAGACAATTAATTGTAATTAGACAACAGTGTATCATTTACAATGAAAGTCGAATATTGTACTCTGACGATAATTATTTATTTCTGGGACACGATGGAATGTAATAGCAGGGCTATAAATCTTTCATTATTTACGACAAAATGGCAATAGGGTAGTATGTTGGTACATTTTCTGTGACTAAAAGTCTATATAGCATACCTTTCATATTTTTTTTCATTTTTTATTATTTTTTCTCAATGTCCTAATCAAGCTGCTGGCTGTTTATAGATAGAGCAAAGTTTATCCTTCGGGCTTCTACGTATACAGAATCCATAAAAACACGAACAACTTTGAGAAATTTAAGTATGGCCAGATATGGATTAATAGGTATAGGGATAATATACTTTAAAATATATTCTTGCTTATGCTATGTGTGAACGTAAACGTAGTGGCGAAGCTGCAGAAATCCTTTGTCCCTGTTTTTTTTTATCAAATCTTGTTTTAAATAATAATTCTCAATATATAATACTTAAAATAAATTAAGGTGATAAAATTAAATCAAATAATAATTTAATCGTTATCGTGTCCAACGTGTCAAAAATGACTTTATGTTTGACACGTTGGACACGATAACGATGTCGAGACCAAAAGACAAGCGTAAAATTAACATCATTATAAGTACACGAATACTTAGGTACCTTCTGTAACATCATTACTTTTCAAGTCACATTACATCGAAGCTAAGTATGGGTATGTAGGCCTTTTCTTTCCTTAATACAAAGCGGATCCTTTCTCAGTGACAAATAGATAGGAGTTATAAAGGGTGAAAGCACCTCTCCATGAAATTTATCCTTTTCTACCGGTACCGCCTCCGTGTACCGCTCAATATTAATGATGTGATCTTAGTTCAAATGTCTCTCGCAGTCTTTTGCTTGACGTGTATTAATGATAGGTATTTGTGTCCAGATTTCTATGTTTGACTACGGCTACAGATTTACGCTAAGCAACCTGAAGTTATGGTTCATGGAAATTCGCTAAAGGTTATGTTGTTTTGTATATTAGGTAAAAGAGAATATTTTTTCCGTATATTATGGGCAATCTATTCAAGTAACCTTAGTGGGAGAACATGGATACATAGGTAATTAAAGTTACTACTAGTTTATCGTCCTTCTAGCTTCATAATTGAAATCACAATTGAAGTAAAATTAATTAGTGGCACTGCTTTAATGCAGGCTTGTAGAGTATCCATAGACTTTTGTTTTATGTACTAAAACAGTAACCCTTGGTGCGCGTGTTTCGGTGGCGACTGAATAATATTGTCTGAATGTACTTGTAATTGTTTATTTTCAATAATATTTTATAAGTTCTGAAATAGCGGTCCGTTCGCCGGTGCTTATAAAAGCAGAAGAGGAAGTTATTTACAATGTTGCTAGGTATATTAAAATTCTGAGTTGCCATATTAATGTTATACAATTTAAGTCTATGGCATCTGATTCTGACGATTAAATAATTACATTATAAATTATTTACAATTGGTTGTCTGAATTAATAATATTATTAATACTATTAATTAATGAAAAAATTTAGTACTAATTATAATATTAAGGTTATTACACTGATTTTGCGTGAACACTTGGAATAATAGATACTTCAGCTAAAATAAGAACACATTACAGAGAAGAAATATAAGAAATATAAAAGACATAGGTAATGTAACGGAAAACGTGATTTGGTTCATATACTCACTTTAAAATATCCATAAAAATAAGAATATGTAGAGACGTCTAGTATAGAGTTCAATTAATAATATTTATCATGTTATGACATACATAAAAATGACATTAAAATTATTTTTGGTAATAGAATTTGCAAACCAGCTTGGAGCTTTAATGATGGTAAGTTATATCTGGTCGCCATGGACATCTCTCCCAAACTATATACCAAATAGGTGATAACCCTGTGTGGTTCGACTTCGTCGGCATAACAGCCACACCTATTTCTGTCTAATAGCAGCTCTGTTAAGCGTAGTTCTATCTAAGGGAGACAAAATTATCCGAGGCGTTCCAACTTAGTCCTTAGGAGTAGCAACGCATTTGTGACCAACCTCAGGTAAGACTCCAATCTTATCAC
>MOOZ01000678.1:344729-358247 GCA_002930495.1 Cecropterus lyciades | reverse complement strand
TTCAAATCGGACCAGTAGTTCCTGAGATTAGCGCGTTCAAACAAACAAACTCTTCAGCTTTATAATATTAGTATAGATAATATCCAATGTGTAAAATACTGAACACAGGAGCGAAAACCCCGTTAAGTAGTACCTACTACGCATTTTCCTGGTATCAAAAAATATAATCGCTAGTAGTGCCGCCACAAACAACAGGTCTGTAACTTACCTAAACAATATAGTTTTTACTATTATCATGAGGCTATACTATATATGAATTGACACGTGTAACTTTGGAAAATAAATTATAGCATAACTTTTTTAAGATTTTTTTCTAACATTTCTTGTAATGCTAGTAAGGAGCCTCCAAAATATTGAACAATATTAGGAATATGTTTCTACGCTGTCGCTTGTGAAAGGCTTCTCGGTAAAGGATTATGCGCAGTAGTTTCACGGTTGGGTGCATCGCTATTGCCTCCGAGCAGTATTCGCTTCGATTCCGCCGACTTCCTGACTGTCCATGTGACAAGTTATCAGCTATTTATAGTGCCAATATGTAGGTGAATACAAAAAAAAACAGTATTTGATACTAGGATAAATAACATTTAGGTGTTCCTATACATATATATTAGGTGTAATTATATAAACTTCTTATTTTTTTTACTGCATGTTAATTTACTTTTCGTTGTATTTATTACAGTTTATACTAAACTTGTGTAAGTCAATAAAAATAAATAAATAAACGCTTTCTACACTCATAGCCCCACAGTAGGATTTTCTCCTGTGTCGTGGGTGCCATGTACACACAAAGACGGATACACAAACACCCAGACCCAGAACAGAAACCTAAACTCATCATTCAGATATCTGTCTGACCGGGGATCGAACTCGGGACCCACCGCGTGTCAGACCGGTATGGAGACCGCTCCGCCACTTGAGTCGTCATAAAGTTAAATAGTATAATGGGTAGTAACTATACCTAAATTGGTTAAAGTACATGACACTATAGTTAACATTATTTTGGTATGATTAACATTAATCAGCATTGTCTTTCATTTAAACATTCACATTATTTATTTAAATACTTAAATTAGGAAGTATTTTTTTTACATTTTACATAATTATTTTTCTGAAAAATGCACCTATAAAATATTTTTAACTTACACCATACACTATCGCCGCCAGTAGCAAATGTGTCGTAGGTGTTGTTGAGCGATTCGTTTTAAATAGTCTCTAAAGGCTTTGTCTCGTATACTTGCTTTGTGCCAACACATCTAAAATGCTCTCGTATGCGCTTCGATGACTTTGCTAAATGTTGTCCTCAGGAAATGCGATTTTAACAGCGAAAACATCAGAATTACAAGTCATTACGATTCACTCCATTGCCTCGGGCCTAAAGGGTGTTTGTTGTCATACCCTTACCCTTTCATTTATACAGTTTTTATTTACAAAACTTAGCCCCTTCCTAAGAAATTCTTGTTTTTGTCAAGAAAGATACTGCTGAATTCTATTTTTTATCTGTACCGTGCAACTTACCGTAAACTATCCAAGTATTTTAACTGTAGATATATTCAGTCAAGGTGCTTACTTTGTAATATTTTCTCCTTAAATTTCATCTTCGTCAAATTTAAATTTGATTGATAAATAACGTTATATTATACTGCTTTTTAATAAAAGTTAAATTCACATTCTGCAACAGGCATTCATTTCAATAATTAGAGAACCTGCCAATTCGTGATGAATTTAACTCATTATTTCGAGTGGCGAAGGGTTCGCGGCAGGTACGTCCGTATGGCGCGATCGGCCCTTCATAATTTAGAAAAAGACCCATTTATTAAACTGGAACCCTTAGTAATTATTGGGGCTCACTCTGGTATATTCGCTACCTGCCGGCAATTCGCCATTCGCCCATTGTCTGTCGGCGTGGCGCCCTAAAGGGTTTTAATTTTAAATGCAGCGTGTAACTATTCCGGCTTTTATTCGTAAATTTCTCTTTCGCGGGTGGTTAGTCTGCTGGACGCAATATGGCACGTTTTTTTTGTCTCGGGCAAGGGTAAGCAATTAACAACGTACAACATCGGCTTTGTTGCGTTTTTGCGGTTGTTCTGAATTATTAATACTTTCCAACCAGACATAAATTTGGCAAATGTATAATTATATGTGATTACGTTCGCTCTGGAAAGTTTTTTTGTTATTTTTTTCGTTATTCCTGTTATACACAAAAATCGACACGTAGTAAGTATGTTTGCATAATTAACGTTAAAGCCACTCTAGAAATACTTAGGTATATGTATAATCTTTGGAAGTTTACAATTATATTATTTATGATTTAATATGCTCAATTTTTAAGACACCTTTTAAAACGATCGTATAGATATCCGCATTTACGCCAGTTATTTTTGTAATAATTATGTTTTCTTATTGTGAAAACTATAATATTAAATAAAGATCTTATAAAGGTATAAGCGTATGGACAATCTAAAACCGTATGTGCAATAAATATGACCGTTTTGACAGATTCATATATGTAAGGACCGTAGAAATGTCAACTACTTTAATATGTCATGCTATTGAAATAGTGCTCTACAATTTTTTGTTAACTAATATGGTACGATAAGATAATATCCTTACTGGATTTCTAACATAGGTTAACTAGTTCCAATTTCCATATTTTTCACATAAATAATCATACAGAAAAGTAAAATCATAGAATAAGTAGATGCGTATTAAGGAAAGAATAATAGTAGTTGTTAAATGCTCGATAACATAAATAATGTTATATCTTGCAAATATCGTATAAAATTACACGCTTCTGAGTCCAGCCTCTGTGTGTAAACAGAATGATGTTCATCTTGCCAGTTTGTCCGCAAACACGGCGCAAATGAATATGGACAAGCGTGTTTGTCGATGCAGATCGCGTTACAACAACAAATATTCTTGTTTATTTACATGGTATCGACAGTCAGCTACCGTCCATGAGTCGGGGTCCCTTGCCTCCGTCTAATGCGATGCAGTTACCATGACAACACTGCAGCCCTACAGTGCCTACACCACACACATGAGAGGCCATAAAAAACAAAACAGAAGCAGAAAACTCACTCGGCCTCACCCCGGTTCCTGTCGCCGCGGACGTCCGAGAGTTCCCTTCTTTCAAACATAATTTATGATCTCGGGGAAATAAACATAAAAAATAGAAAAGGAAAAACGACGGCACGCACGATAAAAAAGCTCGTCGTAAAAGTGCGTCGGGCGCGGGGTGCCGGCGCTGCCCCGCGCCGCCCCGTCCGCGGGCGGCAACCCTTCCGCTGCCCGCCTCCGCCCTGCCCCACACCGCCGCGGTAAAGGGTTAGGGCGACTAACCCTCTCTACTACTATATACGTTCAACTATAAATATACTTACACTCACCAAACCCGCTCATTTATCCTAGAGACGAAAATTATGTAATGTAACTTGTGTTCGTTGTATAAAGTACGCGCTTTTATAGTGGAATTCTGGTAAGTTTTATAGTCAAAACTCATGTGGTACATACTTTAAGGTATTAGGAAAGTAGTTACTTAATTAACCAATTATTAAAGTATCGGTTGTATAACTATTTTAGTGTTATAAACAGGAATTCAGTCTTATTTCCGTGATATTATTATTTGTGATCGAAGAGCGTTCCCGAGAGACATCGGAGGATAGCTGATGATGACGTGGCGGCCGGTAACGAGGCTTTGATGTAAATGTGGTCCAACGAGCGGGTAGCCCGTAGCCTGCAACTCACGGCACCCTCGCCAGCCGTCTCGCCGCCGGACCCCCGACCTGTAGTCACCCGCCCTTCGCTAAACAACCACACACTAATATGCTTGCAATTTTCTACCATCTCATCGACATATCACGGTATTATTCCGTGAACTTGTTTGAAAGTTAAATATTGCACAATATTTTGTTACATATTTACAACATATTTATAAATATGTTGTAGATATGTAACTTGTCACGAAGAAAATATCGTGTTTTAATTACGATTAACGTTTATTTAACGTTTAAGGGTGTTTCTAAGTTGTTAGAAATACTCTAAAACTTAATTAAAGAACATTTAGAATTCCTATTAGCATTCCATTGCGCAGTTAACTATTTTGTCACTCAAAAGTGTCTTAAAGTACTTAAGTTTAAGGTAAGTGATGGAATGCTCTGACGAATGCCTAAATCAGAGTTGGCGTTTGAAAGACGAGATGTTTTCTAACTATAACATGTGATTCGTCTCAAAATTTCTCACTTACTCTTCGGATTAGTAACAAATGTTTGAGAATATCAGAGGTCTATCTAAAAAACTGCAAGCTTTGTGACATAAAAATAAATATATTTCTTATGCACGAGTATCCTTTAGGGCACTATGCTCTTCTTAATTGTTTCTGCTTCTTCTTGATACCTACAGCGAATGGATAGTTATGATAGGTATATCTAGCGAATACCGATATATATTTTGTCGATATCGACACTCCCGCCGGACGCTGGTCACTTCTCTAGGTGATTTTTTTTACACTGTTCCGCCCACTGCTCGCCGCCCGCCGTCGCTCTGCTTTTTGGCAATTTTATTTATTGCCGATATCTCTGGCTTTACCCAGAGGAAAACTCGCATCATGTTAATTTCCTGTGTGACTCTGAGAGCGCCTTTTTTGCGAGAAAACGATATAAGGTCATATATGCTTTCCTATACATACTATATATATCATAAAATAACCATACACATATTACTATATGACTTTTATTTATCTAATAGTTATACATATAATAATAGTTTAATAATGACAAATAAAGCCAGTTTTATGTAACGACGTAACGGGTAGTAAGTATTTGTGACGACCCGAGTGGCGCAATGGTCAACACATCTGTTTAGTATGTAGGTATGCGGTTCGAGCTGCCGGTCAAGCAGACATCTATTCGAAACTTGTGTCTTGGATTTGTGTATTTACCTGCTTGTTTATTTACAGCACTTACGATGCCAAGAATCTTAATATGGACATAGTATAAGTGTAGAAAGCGTTATTTATTTATTACTTAACGATTAATTCACCCTAAAAGTTTATAAACACACTAATTTATAAGGTTTTAGTGTTCGTTGCAAGTTTTATGGGAATGTATCCGTGATATCAAGCAATTTGAATGTCTATATTGGTGTGCGAATATTCCTTTATATTTTAAAATCATTAACGCTTAATTGAAATTATATATGAGTAAGACTTCTTTACTCCATTAATAATATTGTTTCTAATATGGATTGTGTGCAATTTTGATTATTCTATCTATTGAGGATGATGGATGGGTCCGCTATGTGTTATCGGAACCTGTATTAATAATGTCCACTTTATGCGAAGGGCTCCTCATCGGGGTGGCACTTATTTAAATTCCCATTTTTGTAACAAATTTACATTAGATTCCCCGTACGCTAAGATGCGATACCTTGGTCCCGTGTCCCTTTTTATGTTGTAAATTGAGGGTCACACAAAAACCGTTGAGCTTACAAATACTTGGGCCATAACGTCCATCCGCGGCCGATGACGGTGAAAAAGTACGGTTCTGCCTATTTAATTTTTTTTATTCCTTTGATGTCCGTTTTACGCTTGCAACTATTCGCATTTTTTATATCACGCCGATCGCCAGTAACCGGTGTACTGGTTGCTTAAAATTTTAGGGAAAAATTGTAAATTACGAGGGGACGATTATAAACACATGCGCGAGCGCGTCAAATCTTCAGCCGGCGCGCGCTCATCGTTCAGGGACGCATTATGGCTTTTTTAAAACGACAGTAGAAACGGGGGAAGAGTATTTTTAAAAAATAAAATTACGTTTTTAGCCAAAAAATGTGTCCCCGCTATCGAGTCCAATTGTTGCGTGTCGGCTGAGCACGCGTTCGACTTTATGTTTGTGAGGGATTTTTTATTACGTGGTGCGTGCCATAATACCACGTTACGACGATACCGACTGCGACTTATCAGTTATCTACTACACAAACATGTCACTGTTCGACAGTCGTCACGGCACTCAAACCCTTTTCACGTTTTAAAACAACTTGCCTTAGGCATGTTAAAATGTTTACTTCAGAGTAATCTTTTTTCTTGATATTGTTAGTACCTTAGATTTACAAGACATATGTTCCCTTATTATGTTCGCGAAATATAAATAATAGTACGTAAAGAATTTTTCCAGAAATTTTACATGTTTTGAGGGATACTTGTTAACTTTTAAAATTTGTATTATCTTGTTTATTCCATTTATGTTACTTTCATATCTTATTTATGTTTTTTGTTTGACGACCATTAGTGTAATTAATAAAGGAAATCACATTTTTTTCAATTACTATGGTTGAATCTCGATCACTCGGCGAATCCTACTATGTACTAGTATTTAATTCATTACTTTATGTTTTGCGGTGTATCTCGAGCAAATTACAAAAATAGCGAAGAGTAATAAAGAATTCGGCGG
This sequence comes from Cecropterus lyciades, assembly GCA_002930495.1. Lineage (NCBI taxonomy): Eukaryota > Metazoa > Arthropoda > Insecta > Lepidoptera > Hesperiidae > Cecropterus > Cecropterus lyciades. Next base: position 351,801 of record MOOZ01000678.1, on the reverse strand, counting down.
CAAGGCTAGTTGCGGGCGACACCGAAAGAGGTGAACAAGTCACAACAACTTTACTCCCTTCACGGGGTGGCGGCCCTCCCCTCGGAGGGTCTCTGGAGATGAAAGTTTTGTGGGGTTAAAGCAACTAACACATACGCATGTGTGAGACAACAAACGTGGGCACTTACCTAACTCTAACTTTAATTGTGTCTTTTCAATCGATATTTTCTCAACCACACGGCGGCTGCCATAGTAACATACCTATCATGTCCGATTTATAGAAACTAGTAGGCCGAACCGAAATTCGATCATAGACATAAATTAGGTAGGTACCTACATTATCTATAGATAAAACTAAAGCTCGTCAGAAGCTGAAATAGAATACATTTGATTGATAAACAAAACAGAAAAATGTTCTGATCTGATTTGATTGAATGAACTTTGCCTATTTATATAACACATTATTCTCCCGCATTTGGGCACGAGTCCTCTCAGAATTAGAGAGTTTTAGGCTAAAGTCCACCGCGCTGTTTATATAAAGGTAAGTTTAGCAAACATTGAATAGTAAAGTGCCGTGATTTTATAGTCAAACATTAAAGATAATAAATCACATCAGTTACTCCTAAATGAATTAATCTGTTTCCATATTGTCCGTTATTTAAAGCAAATCACGCACACTAGTAAAGTCGTAGTAAACTGCCACCATAACGAACATCGATGTGTAAGATAGTCTATGTGAACTCGACCCTATGCGTCCAGTCACCCTTCGCTATCCCCTTCTGCAAAAAACTGGACAATTGCATCCTTGCTCGTTGCGCCTGTATCAATGGTGTTCTCCAGAAGAGTTATTATTATTACTTAGATCAAAGACACGTTAAAGTTTTACAAAATACGTTAAATGCGTCGATAAGAATACGTCGGAATTGAGATACAAGGCTAAGGTAATGTAGTGGCTGTGTGTAATAAAACAATTACATATAGACTTGATATGAAGTGCCTATTGCGGTGATTTTTCGGCTTGAATAACGTGAAAAATACATATAGGTCCTTTATTGGTATTATTGGGCTCTAGCGTATAATTTTACAGATACCTATGTATGTACTTAGAAACAATCTGGAGGTTTTTTCAGTTATTTATTAACCAGATTGATTATATTGTGGTACCTATTCTTAGTTGTAGATATTTATTTTAATATTCGAAAGTATGTAGCTAATCATGACGTGAAGGTTTTGTTAAATTAGTTTAACCATTTTGAAGTGTGTCGCCGACAAATGAAATAAAATATGTACAATAGTTAAAAAACCGATTTTAATGATGATGTATGTAAGCATTATGATCTTGGAAAAATATTTATCTTACGATCTTAAAATTCTGGTGCTAAAATCCTAATTATTTATATACCTATTTAGATTAATTTATATGTTAAGCCCCTAATATCTCTACATATATCTATCTACTTATAAACGAAGAAAATGAAGGTACTACCGAGAAAAAAATAGCTAAAAAGGCTTTTCTCTTTGAAGACCTACTTCCTTTTTGAAGGTTACGAAAATATAATCTTGTCTTATTTATTTGCCGTCTGGTGTTGCTCTTGAATAGTATACCTCTCTCCCTTGAATGTCGACGCAGGCGACTAAGGATCCAGGATCCAGGAGACGAAAACCAGCGTCGTCTGTACGTACCCAACACTAAGTATGGTCAGCTATACGCATGTCCGCGGGAAGCGCCTATGTCCAGAAATGTACCTTAAAAAGTTGATTGATAAACATGTATATGTTCTTTGGTATATTATTTTAAACGAAAACTTTCACATGTGTTTCAAATGAACAAGAAATTATATTTTACTTTCATTACAATACGTTTGTAAATTTTATTTCGAAACAAAATCTTAGAAATAAGTACATAAAATAATTACTATATTTTACTAGATCGCTTCTAATATTCCCCTTCGATTCACTCGGTCTAAAACTTTTAATCTTTTTAGTGTTTAAGATACGAATTGGTAAAGAAAGTACCAACCAGTTCAGAAATTTATTGTCATCGCTTTTAAAAGGTATCTACTGTGTTTAGACATAATAATCATATATTTCGACATACATATTATTTTTTGATTAAAAATACCAATCAATTCAAGAATACGATTATTGAAGCGTTATCCAAAAATACGGAAATCATCGGGCGGAATGTTTAGTTTTGTCATCGATTACGCAAACTGTTTCAAGGGTGCGCCGCGGTCTTTCATTGTGAAAAAATACGAGAGAGCATAATATATAAAAACTGTATGCAGCTGTCGGGTGGCACACATGCGAATTGTAGCGAAGCGGAACTCGGGGCTAAAAGGCGTAAGTGCAGCGCGCAAGAAGTGAGTATGTGGCGTTTCGGTATAGTCGTGAACTCATGTGGGGCGACCCTCGCGCACATAGGCCGGTCGCGATAAGGGTTCCTAGTTCAATCCGCACTGGGAAGGGTTTGCAAGGACGCCCGCCGACGCGCAAGCGCACGCGATCTTGCAAAAAACTCTCACAATGCACACAACATAACTCCTTTGTTATAAACACAGTAGATTGTTCGTAAATTTTTCCCTTTTTTACTAAAAAATGTAATATCATCAACTCGTTCACGCCCGGCCTTTCAATGGGAGCTTTTTGAAGAGGGAACCGAAAATTGTTAAAAATTGGGTAAAAGTGGGTCAGAAAGGGGTTCTTTCCGATCTAATAATTACTATTTCGTGTCGATCAATTGCCGATATTATACAAAAAATACTCGTTGTTAACGTTTTTGTATTAAGCCGTTTTGCAGTTATTTTAAAATCGAAAGTCTTAGACGAAGGATCTAATAATGCAAGTGTCCTGAGAGTCTAAGAGATGTAAATATAAAGGAAAATAATTGTGACATTTTAAAGTTACATATGTTAAGGTCTATTAATCCTAAATTATGTTCATAAAATATATACTCACGTCCTCTTAGTATCAGTAATGAATCGCGAACGGCTTAAATGAGTGGGTACTGTCTTGAATAGCCTGTTGTATGTAGCCCAAATGTGTCATCGATACAATCACAATTTTCCCCAAAGGGTGCAAAAAATGAAATCTCAATCATTTATAAATTAGTTCCGCAGACAGCCACGGCATTTATCCCTTTATCAGTTTTTTAATCTGCCGCAATAAAAGTGTGTATAGTGATTGTTACGAGGCGAGCGTTTTTATTTATTGTCTAGTAGGATTTATGATCTCATGATAGAACTTGTACACGAGTGATAGAACATCAGCTTAATACGAGTAGTGCAAATACAATATATCTGTTATAGATTTTATTGTCAAACAAGGTTTCGAGCTATATTATTTTGTATTATCATCGAGTGCGGTATCCTACATATAAGTTTCACATAAGATGTGTAAATTATTTTTATTAATATATTTTTTAAATTTTAGTACACAATATAAATCCATTCATATTCATTCATGAGTTCATTTTGTCTAAAAATTACTGATTTTGTCTAAACGTTTACGATTTTGGGATATTACAAAGAATGAACGTAGGTAGCAGTAATTAAACGTTGCAAATTAATTTCAAGCTTATTACTAGATAAACCATCGGCCAAGGGTAGTTAAAGCGAACCCTTTTACCTGTAATGGTAAATTACACGATGTTTACACGGATATCATGCTTTGTAACCCTTTCCCAACCCTTCCTTTGTGTTTTTTGTATGCATGCACTTGTGCAGCGAACACGTCAATTTTATTGTGAACGAACGGCGTGTAGAGTAAAGTGCTTCTATAGTCATGTTATGGTTAGCTACATATGTTCGTGCATGCTGCTATAACCATATTGTAATATAGTGCGTTTATTATTCCGACATATATTGCAGATGAAGTATTCGGGCAGATATCTTTACGGCTTTTATGTTCTGTCGATATCTGTGTCAATTATTCAAGATTTATTCTTGAATACTTTAATTTATTTTGGTCTCTGTTTATCCTTAAGAAGAAGTTGAGAAAAGAGTATAACATTTTCAGTAATTAATAAATCTTTTCACCTCTTCTAGTCTCAAAAACACCTCAATTTTTAATTATTGTTATTTATTCCAAGAATAAAATAAACTATGAAATTTACGTAAATATGAGTAGGTAATAATTTTGATAACGAAAACACTTAATGCGCATATTTAATCTCGTGCAGATGTTGAATGATATGAACTTGGCCTCCCACACTAGAAGTTTAGGTCCGAATTCCAGGGACCTTTCACTTTTAGAAATGTGATTAATTATCGCTTCCCTTAACATCAACGGAAAATTTCTTAAGGGAAGAATTCCTGCAGACCCATAGTGCTTACAACGGTATATATTCTCTATTATCCCGTACTTAGTAATATATGAGCTTTTATCTTTTTAGACTAGAGTAGCAAACGAACAGTTAGTTCAGCAGTAAGTGGTCACTACCACCCATGGGCATCTGTAATCAATTTTATTTAGAATAGGGATTCTACATAAAGCCGATCACCGATACGTTGTCTCTCCTGAGGGCTAGATGGTCGCCTCATATGTGTGTCAGTTGACATCCACAAAAGTCCGAATTCAATATACTCTTCTTTTCGTGAAGTTGCTATGAGGTTAACAAGAGGTCCGTAATGACGATAACAAGAAAGTACTTAATTAAATGTTTAAAATCTTATTGAGATAAATATGTAAAGTTTACTATTATTTAAAATTAAATTTAAATATAAGATACACTTCTAATCAGAATATGTTAATATAATAATATTTAAAGCGGCAGATGTTATAACACATTGCCATGGAAAGGTTATCGATTACTGTATGATCCAATTAGTAGATATCGAAACAATCGGCCGTTTTGAGCCTTCGAGGCGCTCAAATAGCTTTATCAGGATCCCGTGGAATTAGGGTTATTCGATATCCAACGGTTTTTTCTTCACGGCACGCGTCTTTACCCCTTTTTTTAATCGGATTTCGAAGACGCCTGTACTGTTTTTATATGTCTCAATAAAAACTTCAATCCACCTTATGCAGACGTTAGGGTCACTTTTTATGACTTTCCGTTGAACGGCTTACGGAAATGTTTTAATTAAATATATTTTTATTTGGAATGCTTATGACGTGAACATTGTCGTTTATTAAATGTTACTCGTGTAGCTTTGGTGTGTGATTTCGTTCGGAATCTCGGGATCTAGGACGTTTTCCAGTCCCGAAAATATCGGGACTGAAATTGACAAATCCCGACACTAAAATAATATGAAAATATGTATTCATTTTCAAAGTTATAAAAAAGATATACTGCCAATAATTTATTGTTTGTTCTTTAAATAAAAATATTAATGTTGATCTTTGTATAAACTGTTTGAATTGAATTTTACTAAAGTTTTATTTCTTTCTTTTTAGATTGATCATGCCAATATATTTATTTTGACAATAAGGAGATAATAAAAAGACGTTTATTATTCAAGTATTAATATTAATTTTTTTTAATTACCTATCACAATTCCGGGATCCGGATCCATCTGTTCTATCCAAACTCAAAGTGTCTACTTTTGTTTCAAAACATGTTAATTTGGAAGTATCCAATGCTTCATAAAGTACGTAATACCTACTGTATTACATTTTGTTCAGGAAATTGGTGACAGTGGCGGAAATTTCTTTTTACGGAATGGATCGTGTAGAAAAACTCGTGGAATGTTATTAATATTCAAAACGTAACTAGGAGGGATTATAAAATAATAGGAGTAATTTGGAGCGGCACGCGTCCCGTCCGTGGAATTTCTTGATAAGATATGCATGGAAATTAATGTCTGCTTTATTACATTTTTCCAACTTACTCAATTTAGGCAGACCTTGAATATTCAATATGAAGAGTAAAGTATATTTTGCTATAAAGTATTATATTGTATGTATACATGTTTTACTAAATATTGTTATTTGCGTCTCCTTTTACTTTTATGCAAGCAATCCAACTGTTAGTTCGAGGTTCGAATCCCAAGAATTTTAAAAGATGAAAGGCTACATCGTGAGGAAACTCACATTTTTGAGTTTTTTAAAATAGACTCGTGACTTATGCCCAGCAATGGGACAGAAATGGATTGGTGACGACGACCATGTGTCACCTCACATTTTATGATTTTACGAATAAATAGACACCAAAATTTTTAAGGTTAACGTGATAAATTCCATTTAAAATGGCTTAGTCCTATTACTACTAATAGCACCAAGCTGGTGTTCGATTTCAGTAGAACGGTAACCCTATCATTAGTTTCGACAAGAGGAGTTTTTTTCGGCAAAAGGATGTCAATTGCAGCAATTAGGCGCCTAATAATTATACCTTGTTAGTTTTCCTTCCTTTCGGTCATAAAAACGGACCAAACAAGTAATATAAATTAATTTCGGGTCCATTCTATAATTTAACTTTTAATAGTAATTATGGGTCTTTTCTTTTTACGAGTATAAATGGAATATTGTGAAAATTGAAACTAAGTATGTTTAAAATCGGAAGAGATTTTTTTCTATGGTTTTTAAAATGTATTAAGGTTGTAAATATTTGCAAAATGTGTTTCTTTGGTGTCGATGATACACAAAACAATTGCGAAACGGTTATGCAAATAGCATGACAGATTTTCTATGAATTTGAATATTGACGCCAAACTCTTTGTGAGCAAATAAAAAGTGTAGAAAAGGCACAAAGCGAAGGCTATTTGAAAAGGAGCAGCAATAATAATGTAATAGCATTGCGATTTTTTGTCAAGAATGGTCCTGTGTTCTTTGCAGAAACCTGTAGGTAGTTCGTTATAAAATATGGAACAATTTTTTCAACATCCTTTGTGTCTCGGTCATTTTTAATTATAAAGTAGCGTTTTAAGACCTTTTGGAAGATTGAAAAAAATGTGAGAACCTAACCTATTTTTGTTTCCTTGAATTGTGCTTACAAATATATATCATTTACTACCAAGTTTTTTTATATGCAAATTAGATAGGAAAACATGTTGTATATTTTGCAACGTAGCTCAATAGGTAAACGCTTAAACGCTTTCTACACTCATAGCCCCACAGTAGGATTTTCTCCTGTGTCGTGGGTGCCATGGACACA
>MOOZ01000678.1:284803-318781 GCA_002930495.1 Cecropterus lyciades | reverse complement strand
TAGCCCATACTTTGCAATGTACATTGCACGTTTACATATTTGTTTTGGTCCATACATTGCAATTTACATTGCACATTTACGTTTTTGTTTTGGTTCATACATTGCAATGTGTATTGCACGTTTACATATTTGTTTTGGTCCATACATTGCATGATTACGTTTTCGTTGTCGGCTATAACTTGCATTATACTTTGGAATGAAAGGCAAGAAAATAAACAATTATTTGTTTTGAGGAAATGTAATAAACTAACACTAAGGGCACATAAGGGTTTAAGGAAGTCCATGCTGTGACTGTAATTGCAAAACTCCTATTCTTGATCGATAAATGACTTCTCTTGAACGCTACGTATGTGTCTATCTGTGTGTTAGGGTTAGCATACCTTTTAATTTGGACACAGTAATTCTAGGAAAGGCAAAAGAAAATAGTGGAAATAAGTTTTGACAAGGGAACTTTAGTTTATAAAATTTTGAATGAATTTGTTTTAATATCGTTTTTCATTCGTTACATTTTACAAGATAAAACGTACGTATATATCTAAGAAATCTAAACTAACTGCACGTTATTTTGTCCCATATACTCAGTTTCATTTCATAACATGAGATTTTAAGTCATATAATTTTAATAAAAATCTCTTGTTTTACAACAAATACAACACAAAAAGAATTATGCAATTTGGTACAGGCGATCGGAAGTAATGGGCGTACATACATTTCTGTAATTCATTTTTATTTATATAGATATAGATTTTATTTATATAGATAATAATAATATTATATAAAAATTTTCGTGTAATAAAAATTGAAGAAACATATAATGTACTTACACTTTACTTATATAAATGTAATATCTTAAATATGTAATAATTTTTTGTAATCTCTTGTAGCCTGTATGAAAATAATCCTATACATTGATGTCGCCAAAACGGACATGATAAAGGTACATCAATTTATTGTAAGTATGAGTACATAGAAATGTTCATTTATTTTTTAGTTAATCCTTTGATGTAAATGTGCCCGCTTCCTTAGCGCAGCGGGGAATAAATTGCTTCTAGTTGCCTTCTGAAAAAGCGCTGTAGCTTGTCGAAATAGAAAGATGTTTGAAAATATCAGTACCTACAGAAAATACCTGTACCTACTTTTTTTTTATAGTTTGGAAGTAGCAAACGAGCCGGCATCCCACCTGATGGTAATTGGCTACTGCCGCCCATGGACATCTGTAATTAACCCCAGGTAAGATCAAAGTCTCACCTAAGGTTAACCACAGATGGGTTGCTACCCCTGATGAATAAGATGGAATGCCTTAGAAAAGTATGTCTCCCATACCACATTCTTCAGACCAGAATACAACAGCGCATCACACTGTTGTTATTAGGCGTGGCGGTGGTGCTTCCGGAGTCGAACCACAAAGAGTTCTACCACCTTCAAAAATCAATACTTCCATTGAAGCATCCTTGTATACGTACAAAATAACTACCATTATAAGTACATCATAACTTAGGTGACTCGAAATTAATAACATAATAAGGTAGTTTTAGAGATTGTAGGGATAGTCCATAGTGTGTATTTTATGTACAGTCCTGTTATTTATAGAGTAAGTAGGAGTACAAGTAAAATTTATATATTCAAATAAATACTAGTTATTTTTCAATTCTGCGTGCATCTCTTTTAACTATACTTGTCATACATTATCCTCAAACACGTGCAGTAAAAAAAACCTTGGCCTTTAGTATAAGAATATTCTAACCTTTGTAAAAAATAACAGTAGTTAAAAATTCTGATCTCCTTTTTGAATAATCCCACCTGGACTTATTTTTTGTTGTCAAATGTCCACGGGTCAGAATGTATTCAATAGATTATAAAATAGATTCCCGTTACCTATCATTCTGTAGGTCACTTTTTACGTCGTTTTCAGTAAAAAACCGACATGTGCTCGACAAATTATGCATTTCGTTGCGTCACAATGGAGCACATCGCCTGCGGCGGCACGAGTGCATATGTAGGTATTGTACTTTTTAAAATTGCGATTTGATGTCAAACTAAGAGGCTATTGTCACGTGTGGCCTCGTTTTACCAAAATATATAAGTGGCGTTTAGAAGTCCCCTTGATTTCAATACGTTCTACGATTAATGATCATCCGTAAGAATCTCTTTTTCATGTCGTAAAAAATCTTCTTATGTTACATAATACAATATAGGTAAAGACAACACAGTTCATTACCTTTTCTCTCCTGTTTGTTTGTTTATTTGTCAACCCGATTCTTTTTTTTTACTTGCTTTAAATTACCTCAATTTTTAAATAATGATTATGGTGGAATTTGAATGTGATTGTGATTTTTTGTACTAATAGTAGTAATCAAACAAAGAGGTCAAATACATAGGTACTAGTTATATATTATAGCTAGTCTTGGGTATCAAATGACGGCTACAATTTTTATGAGTAAAAACCGAAATATAGTTGACAATATGCATATTTATAAGACAACTTATGACTTGAAACTTGTGGAAGCTACTAACTAAAGATCGACACGGTGACCTAAAGGGGGATGAAAATACATATGATACATGGCTAGCGTAGCGAATCGTAACTGGTTTCAACAATAGCGATTGTAATCTTACCTTTTTCGTTATCTACATATATTTGAATTCATTCATACGATCAATAGAAAGATAAGCGACAGGACACGTCCCTTGTTTGCATCAAACAAAGAGTCCAAACGCTAACTTATCTAACGTTTGCACAGGGCAGTAAAAAAAATGTAAGGCGATGTTATTTTTGAATTTGTGCAAGACATTTGACAGCGGATAAGGCGAGTCGCGCGTCACAAAAGGTGACAGTTTCGGCGATGGAAGGAGTGCGCAGCGGGGACACAAAGAGCGCGAGACGTTTGAAAGACATTATGAATGGGGTTGGGATTGAAGGAGTGATCGAACACTGACCGATGCGTCCGCGGCAGATTCTTACCGTTGACATACAGTTAATTACGCGATGCGAAAATAATAGATTCCATGCCTATTTTTTGTATATGTAATTTGCAAACAAGCATACAGTCCATCTGGAGGTAAATGGCCATTGCCGACCATGTACATTTATAATCAACATAGTCTTATCTGAGGTTTGCAACCCCTAAGTTGAAACGTTTTGAATAAGTATGCCCCTTTTACGACACCCTTCGCACCAGCTGTTATTAGGTAAAATAGGTGTGGCGGTACTGCCTCCGGAGTCGCTACACTAGAGCTCTACTACCTCCAAACTCTTGCTCAGTCATAGTCTGAGTTGTAGTTACTCACAGAAGAAATACGTAAAACATATATGCAATTAATACATATACGCGTGCTTAGAACATCAAAATATACTCTCTGCGTAAAAGGCTCTAATGTAAATTGTCGAAGACAATGCAAGATATTAAAATATTCGTTCATTTCCCTTACATTTTCTTTATTACAAATTTAAAAGTAAGCACTACCATACTATGAATATAGTTTCTGCTTACTAACTTCCAGCCATCTTGCCAACTTACATCTTACTTTAATGGCTCTACCATAGACTAATAGATTTCCTGAATATCTATCATAAATGGTTTATATAAGTAACAAATAATTATGTTACTAGAATATTTTCAATCTATGAATTTTACTAATATTTTTTTTAAGTTTATTATATGTACCTATACACCTAATTGGTTTCAACTCATTGCCTTCGTAACTACGATTTTTAAAGCCGGAACGTCCGACTTAGGTCTGAGTTTTTTAGCTTACCTTTTACGTTTGAAATTCCATTTTAAAAATAACTTACACATTTAAGATCATTATTGTCAACCAAATTTCATAACGAGTGCAGGACTCCGCTTATATCAGAAAACCGTAGTTTACATCGTCTAATAGACTTTTCATTCCAACTTACAATCCTTCGTTTCACAAATCGATTAATTCCATAAAACAAAAAGTGTGTATGCAATATGATTTTTTTATTTCCGTTATAATATAAATTCAAAAATATATTGTAGAATTCAGCAATACAGGTGTACCTACGTTTTATCAAAAATTAATATGATATTTATAAGAAAGGGTAGCCGAAAAGTTATCGGTGAAAACGTATGAAAAATTATGTTACTGGTGACTGATGGAGTTACTCGATTTAGTGAAGTAATGGTTCTATAAGTTGCGATGAATATTCTAATAAACGATGTAAACTCCGGTTTTATGATGCTTTGATGATTCTGTATCCCGAATAAGTTGTTATAAGTGTAAATGAGCCACATTTATAATTATATCAATTTGTAGGCAATAAATTGATATAATGGTAAATACCGCTCATTTAGTGCTTCAATTAGGTTATTCAACGCGATGTTTTAATATTGATATGTTACGGGCACTCACGATATAGGTATGATTTTTGATATTATTTTTGCTGATATAACCTATTTTGCCGTGAACACGACCATTGTAACTGGAAACTCGAAATATCGACCAACATAACATACATTAACATATTAAAATGTATCAACACGATATTTTCCTTTTTACAAATGTTCATTAATTTTACCATTTTATTTTTTGTTTCTACTATCATGCGTATTTGATAAAGAAAATTAGTTTATTGAAATTATTTTCCAATATTAACAGGTGTTATACTGATCTGCCCAAGTTTCGAAACATCGACTAAATATATAAATAATTAATTCGACTATAGTATGTTAAGTACATATTACATAACGTATATGAACTATCTACATTACATTACGTCTTGAAAAATACATAAGTTATTTTTTTCAGTTGAGGAATACTTCCCAAATTTTCAAAGCAGAGAGAGTTCTGTAAGTGGGATAGTGTAAGGTATAACTCACATTTATGCGGCGACCGGCGGCGGTGCGTAGCGACTCGCCGGGATAGTTCGCAAGGACAATTCTCTCCAACAGAAAAAGGGAATTATTCATCACACCCGGAAGGGGAGAGCCCATGACGCAAGTATAGAAATAGCCACCTGCCACTATACGAACGACTTATCTCATTCCATCTCATCGAACGTAATATAAACCCCACGTCAAATGTAACAAAGTTCTTTTTTGATTTGTACAAAACTCAATCGTTGGGTATTTCTGTCAATATCGAGGGTCCAGTTGACTCTGTCCGTTGCAGAATGAAAAGTTTAAACGACCGTCGAGAACAAAGGGCGCTCGGACGAAGCTACACGGCGGGAATAAATATTCAATCTGAATCCTTTGAAGGCAATATTTTATACTCTATTCTTGTGCGAATGTCGTATACTCTCACCTGCATGATTTAGTAGAACGATCGTTTTAGTTACAGAAAGATATTTAGTATTATTATTACTTTTAAGTCTTTTGTCGTTAATTTGTTTAATACCTTCAATATGGAAATTTTATATTTTTTATCTATAATTTCTGAATTTTCCATATAATTTTTATTTTACATGTAGTCTATTTTAAAACAGGTCCTATCTTCTATAGTTACCAATTTTCAATCATGTAATTCGGCCTGTCTGTATTTTATTTTAACAATGAAGGAGAACAGGAAATAACAGAAATTTTAATTCCAGTAATTTTTGTTTGTCTAACTTCTGTAAAAACGAATATCGGTCGTAAAATATATCGAACAATTAAAATGCATTTCACAAAAAGAATATATAATTAAAGCAACTTTTAAACGATGTGTTGTAGTATAGAAATGTCAATCAATTAAACGAGTTTCTAATCAATCAAAGATTGTTAAGCAGTCTGTAAAACTTTTCTATAGAATCTTTATCAACCGCCACTCCAACTGTACAACGAATCATGTTGTATAGTTTACCTAAAATTTACATCAAAATCGCCAACAAATAACAAAAAACCTGGCTAAAACTTGGTTCATTGTGTGCGATTGATTCGTAACGGCCGAGTGCGTAATAATTGAATGAAATATTCACAATTTTTATATAAATTCGTCGGCGCTACCGCACATCTGTCGTTCACACGGAAGGGAGCGAATCTCATTGTACGCAATCACACCGCTAAAGGAATAATTTTCAATCAAATAATCAGGTTCGCTAATAGTAACATTTTATGATTGCACATTAGAAAAGAAGCGTCAATATAGATAAAACAAAAGGTTTATTTACTGATTTATATAATGGTCCACGATATCTTTTGTCAGGCTATCTTTTCGGCACCCGCCATAGAATTCTATTGTAAGAACAAATTTTGCAAGGATTTATCTTCTATGAAACAATGTTTCGGTCGATGTCATAAAATCGGGTTGTACTCCAATTTAACAAACTTTTATAGATGGTCTTTGTTTAAAGTAAAAACGCAATAGGACAAATTGCAAGCAATTTGCGCATGTCGGTATACTTTGTGACGGAAAGTAACAAAGACTTTCGCTTTCAACTTTTATTGCTACCTAGGTACTCCCAGGAGTCTTTATGGAAGCTTATGTCTTCGCTAATTCATGTTAATAAAATTTTATTATTTAGTCATTATAATTAACAAGGCTGAAATGGCTCGTTTCATCGTTGATTTCTAAAATAACAGATATAATATTGAGCTCGAAATTGGAAATGGATCTTCGTCGGTAAAGATAAAATCAATAACAAAAAATTAAATAATGGGCTCACATTTGTTATCATTTTATCATGAGATTTTGATAATCAGTAAGAATTCTATTGTTTTGGTCAGTGACTCATATGACAATAGTCCTTTTGTAACTCAACATTAGCACGAGAAAGTAAAAGTGGTCGACAATTGAAAGGATTCTTTTAATTTGTGTCAAAGAAATGCACCCTTTGATTCCTTTCAAGACTTAAATAATTGTAGTTCTACAATTTCACTTTTTTTCTCATCAAAACCAAAATGTTCCTGCAATATTGCAAGTTAGCTGCAGTACCGAGAAATATATTTGATTTTGAACTTTCTTAAAAACTTTTTTATTAGTAAGATCAGCAAACCATAACGGTGTGCAATACATGGTTTATTTATCAGTAGTGTCCGACCGAAGGTAGATTTTTAGCCGTATTCGAAGACAAAGCTGATTGTTCGGCTATGGCCACAACCTTCGGCCGAAGCCGAAGCCCAAGATTCAAATACCAAAGAAATTCAGTTCTAAATTAGCTAAAACTCAATTTTTTAACGACTTTTATTTAAACTACACACACACACTCACACGCACACGCACACACACACACACACACATATCCACACATACACACAAATACTCATTAGAATAAAAAAGTTTAGTCGTTAAATAAAATAGTTAGTTGAATAAAAAAGTTAGAATAAAAATTGTACTAGTTTCTAAGATACGGAAGAGCGGGGCATCCTGGCACAGGTATTAGGTTTACTTAAAAGGATGTCCCAACAACTATTTATGATTGTGTACAACTTGTTATACCAATAAAGAATTTCTAATTTCTAATTTAATTTAAACTATTTTTCTTGATTGAATATAAATAACTACTAGAGCTGATTTAAATGTCTTTGATACTTTACTCAAATTGTAACAGTTCGAATAACGTACATTTCATACACAACACATTTAGGCGCTTGCTAGAACCTTCTTCTTCAGCTAAAACTTCGGGCCATTTTGGCGGAAGCCGAAGATGTTGTTGAAGGTGGTTTTTTTGGCCGAAGGTGGCCGAAACCGAAGCTTCAGTCGGACACTATTAATTAGTTCTAAAAATAAAGTTAATTGCAGTAGTAGCTAAAGCGAATTATTTGATTAGATAACCATTGATTCTATGTATACAAAAAGTTAAAAGAAATAATTTTTGTGTTTATTTGTCTCTTTTCATTGCTAACCTGCTTTTGACGGACAAAAAAAACATACAGTTAATATAATTTATAGAGATGAAATCTCATGAAGTTGCTCGTTCGCCCTAATTATCGAAAAGACGTTATATTCTTGTAAGATAAGATCTCGCAAACACCTGCCTCGCCGACTATGGTTCCTTATCTGCGAATATTGGCAGGACAAAGATCTTGTTGTTGTCTAATTTATAGATAACTTGGTAAAACATTGGAGCCTGCTCCCGAACCATGGCAAGGTGCGACAGCGTGTGCGAGATAACAAACCTAAACATCCTGCCGTAGGGATAATGCACCTAAATAAAGCGAGTCAGATTATTTCCAAAAAACTCATTGTAAGTAACCCCGAAAGAAAACTGAACCTTACTTAAGTCCTACAGAGTCGGTTTTTCGACAAGTAACACAAGGCACGCGACTTCAGCAGGTGGGAGCAGTTTTTAAAAAACTAACAACCTTTTTACTGTGCATTGTGAAAAGAACTGCGCTGTTTTCTTAAAAAATAAACTTTCTTTAGTTTTGCACGAGCAAACAATGTGTTGTAAAAACTGCTACCAATTTTAGATTAATTTATGGCGGTTGTGTCTTATATTATCATTAAGGTTATTTATAAAGTTAATTATCAATTAGTTAAGTTTATGATATGATGATATAACATTTACGACAAAACTTATTTAAAAAATATATTGACTGTCCCCAGTTCTAAGAATATGCTTGTCTGTCAAAGTGAATATCCTTATAATGGTGTTATTAAACAAATACAGTTTCCTTATTTCGGGATAAAAAAGTGCATCGAGCTGGGGCGGCACGCGCGTGCCCACTAAAACGGTATAAAATAGTAAAAATGGTAAAAATAGCCGCAGCCGCTCGCGCGATAAAAACCCTTAATTTACACGATACGCCACCGAGTCCCGACACTTATGCTTTTTATGCGTGTTGTCTCGAGTCAATAGCTGCCTCGGGACTATTGAAGGCCAAACTTAGTAGTCACAATACCTATTAAACGGCTCTATGTATTTTCTATGTATGTTTGGATGTCTAAACCGGAACGGTGATTGATTCATTATCTTATATAGTAAGCATGTATAGGTTCATTAGAATTAGATTCAAATTTAATTGCGATTAACGTACGAGTAGGTAACAACGAGCGAAAATGTACTTACATGAAATGTTAAAAATATTAGAATAAAAACCTTACTGCTTAAAAATGATTGGTTGCTTTTAGGTTCAGAACATTGTTTTTAAATAGTAGCTTTATGTTCTTATAATAATATAACGCTTTTAGTTTATATTAACATTAAAGTATTATTATTATAACATTAAAGTATTATTATTATATTATTGTATATTTTTGGAATGGTCTATTTACTAGCTTTCATTTGATACACGTAGTGTCGTGATGTTAATGAAAAAATGTCGTATCCGCCCCCCCCCTTTTTCCTCCTACTTACAGGCACCATTTTTGAAAATACTATAGCCTATGTCACTGCAAACCGAAACGATACCAATGATATGTCATAGCCTGTAGTCTGTAGCGTGCCAGTAAATGTACCAAAGACATGTACATACACAATACATACGTACATACATACCCTCGTAAAATACTACAGTGCTTCTGATGCAGTGAGGTCGGCATAAATTGAAATTGAGATTCACCGAAGTATTACATGAAGTATGTTATTTTTGAAAAGTTTACAAGTTTTATATTAGTAAAGTATCATATTATATTTATGTCATTGCAAATGATTTTTGTCTCTACATTAATTTTCAAGATTTTATATTTATCTAAAAACTTTTTCCGGTACTGGGTATATAGGAAAAATATAATCTCTCCATATCTAAAAGCAATAACCCGTTTTTGACATAGACATCTGACATTGGTATGTCGATATGTGTTTTATGTTGTCAGTATAAACGTAAACAATGCATGTTTTATTTTGTGAATTTAATGTACTTGAATACTTTTATCAGGCCAAATCTCACATTTTTCCGTGCGGGGTTTCGTTCACGTGTTAATACATGACGAATCTGCCATCTTACCATTTTCTACTAAAGAGACGTAACACCTATAGAATAAGTTTCATGGGTAAAATGATTTGAGGACATCTTGTAATATTATTGTATTATTTGTTGCCAATTATAAAATTTAACCACTAACACCATGTTTACTCTATTTATTTACTTAAGTAACCAATTTTCAATACTCTAAAATATTGTATTAATATTTAGCTACATGTATGTAAACATAAATTGACAATAAGGTCAGCTTATAGGTGCCAGGACAATAACAAAAAATAACTACAAAAAATACAATAAGTTATTATATATCTATATTATATTACACAGTATTTTTTTTTGTATTACCTGAAACATGATAATTCTGACGGATTATCGCGACCGCTATGAGTAGCCGCGCAGTCTTGATCTGACAAATGTAACACCTTGATTTTCTTATTATTTACACCAAAAGCGGTTAAATATAATAAATAGGCAGCAGTATCTTCCTACAATGTATAACACAAGCATTAAAATGTAGTAACTACGACAAATATGAATTTAATAATATTATTAAAAATAGACGAGTTCTAGAAATAAAACTTCCTGGTTGAAAAAATAATACCACGCATAAATAAGAATAATTAGTATGATTTGTTATATTTTTAATGTGCTACAATGTCACACAATGTCAATTATTCAATATTAGCGATATTTTTGTCACTCGTCTATAACGATTGACTATTAAAGATAATATCTTTATAACAATAATCATTAAGATTCAATCATTCAACGATTTCATTTTGATTTTAGGGTTCTTTACGATATCTTAGCTAAGCAGGTTTGCCATCCCTTCGCTCTACCGTCAGTAGCTGCTGGATACTTTATAAAATGTATGTAACCATCACGAATATCCTAATTTCCAAAATAGGTTACGTAATTCTTTTAACCTTTCGCTTTTATTATTTTGTAACAACTCACTTTTTGTCGTTACAAAGTGTGAGCTGTTTAGTTGTATTTTTTTTACAAATGATTTAACTTATAATTACATCAAACCTATTAAATATAATTAATTTAGTTGCGATTCTCATCTGACTTCATTTAATGAAGTATTAAAAATAATCAGATATTTTACTATATTATACTATATATATTATATTTCAAAAATTCCAAGCACCTAAATATGTGATCCTTGAATAAATAAATTTAATTAATTGGCGACTTTGCCATTATAATTACAATTAAGCGAATATATAATTACTACTGAGACTTATATTTCGTAAAAGCACCATTTAATCTTTACTCCAAATGTTTTAGTAAAATTAATGATATAATAATGACACATGACTAATCAGTTTCATAATCTACTTTTATAAATAGCTTACTGGAAGTGTGTAATGTAATTTGACAATCAGATGATTAGGAGTTTAATTGCGATTACACTAATGATAGTTTGCATTAATTAGTGCGTAACTCTACCCCAATATTGTTTTACCATAAAAAATCCACTATGAACAAAGAACCCATGTAGGGGCTGCTAAAAATAGTAAATTACCAATATCTATATCTTAAAATGGGTAAATAGGTAATTAAATTAGAACACATTGCAAATTGCCAAGATTTTCATTAAAAAATGGTAATTAATTCATCATACTAACAACTTTAAATAAGTTTTCAAAAAGTTCAAGATCAAGTACTGCCTATCTATGTGTATAATAAAAGCATGTAAAAATAGACAATAACGTTACCAGTAGTAGATAAAATATCTAAAGGTGTTCTCAAATTAGTTCCAAAAGAAAGTACCGCCCGTTCGTACAGAAGCCGGCCGTAAACATAAAAAGTGCTTATGTGGTGCTCGTTACGGAGGGCTAAAAAATTGGTAGGAAAGGAACATAATGTAGTAGCGACCATAAAAAATGAATGCATTGCGTGCACGTGGAGTGCAGCGGGGAGCGACGCGGGGTACGGCCGGGGAGGAGCGTGGGGGTGTGTTTACCGCGGAGGGGCGGCCGGCCACGCTCGCCGTTCCACCGCCAGTGTTGTGGTAGGTCCCACAGAGCGCGCTCGCATTGCGAGCTTCGAGCATTCACTGTCGCGAGTCCGTGCCGTCGGAACATTTTTTCGGCGAATTTACTATTTTTAGTAATTTACTTATATCGCAATTAAATTGAAAAGTTTACTCGGACGATCTTCAAAAAATCAACTGTATTAGTGGAAATAAATGAATATATTTTGGGTGAAGGTGGTGTGAGATGGCCTTATCGCTGCAATCTTCTCAGAACTCTCGAGGTTTGTGGATTTTCTTATTATTAATAATAAGTTACGGTTCGCTGAATCTGTTAGATCATGTGTGTAAAGTTTCAAAAGTTAGCGGCATACGACATGCGTGTAGCGGGCGCGACGATTGGCCGCCGGCGCGCCGCCACCGCCGCACACATGGTTTATTTGCATTTACGGGAGCTTTTGCAGATTCAGTCAACCGTAGTCGTCGGAGCGCGTAGCGGTATGCTACAGCTTCACTACGTCACGCGTAGCACTTTGCTACGATCTTAAAACTTTTTATATTTGTTAAACTTTTAAACTTCCTTCCCAAAGGAAAGTGGTCATCTATTTGGCACGTATGTATATATTTGTTCAATGCATGGATTGTGTGGATGTTCTAACTTTCTATAAATAAAGGTAACTATAACAATATTTTTAAGAAAGAAAATTATCATTTTAAAGTTAAATCAGATTTTTGTTTCCCTTGTACTAGCATGTATTAAAAGATAGTGAAATCTATTAAATTGGTTTATTGTTAATAATCAGCTGTTGATGTAAATGCTAGATGAAATTAAGTCATTGTTACTTATACTTATTACGTCAGTATAATTATTTCTGATTATTTTATTATACATTTAAATTGACTACAAATAGAGACAATTTACTTTTTATGTAACATACTTTTACATAAATTATTATAAAGTCAGGAAACATGTTCCATAATATTATTATACCGTCACGAATACTTTAATAAAAAAAAGGTCTTTATCATAATATCATAAAATTCTTTATCATTAAATGTCATGCTAAAACTACATATTTGCATTATCAGACTGCAAAGTATCTACGTACAAAAATATTCAAAAAATTCCCTTTTAATTTTTTGCAACGTACCGTAGTAGCTTCAATAGTAGGTATTCACTTGTAATGATTTATACGTGAACTATAATATATTACATTGTGGATAGGGATGCCATACAAGATTCGGGTATTGTGCTTAACCCTAAAATGCCGAAACCGTACGAGGACATAATCTCTCAGGCGACCGCGATCACGTTCTTACGTAAGTACTTGTATTTAACCATAGATCCGTTTAAATCCTATTAAATTTGGAGCGTTCCCCAAAAATTCTTTAACTATACGCATAACCAACGTCTGTATGGGTCATAACTTTTTTTAAATTAGGAAACAAGTAATAAATTAAAATATAACATTATTAAATTGTAATAAATGAACCATATACGTTTTAAAACTAAAGCACTAAACACTAAACGAATTAATTAAGATTGTATACCATTAACCGAATTAACAACACAGTGTATATTGCTACGTACATACTTCATTATATTCAATATACTGCGTACACATTAATTCATTACAAGTATCATAAACTCAAAGTATTGATCATATTGTAAATCCATAAAATCTATAACAGGTAATTGATTACTAATGATTGAATAATGTAACACATAATTGTCACTAAGTATTTTACCTCAATGCGTTTTTTAACAAAAATAACAATGACGGATCTGTTATCAAGCCCTTACGGACTGAGTTATGGAGCGGCACAGGCGAGTCCATAAACGTATTGAGTATGGGTTATTGACAAATATTTATGGCTTATAAAAAGGGGGATAATTACAACTCTTTAGCACATAAAAAACGTCGCACGGAAGGGTGCGGCGTACCAACTACTAAAATTTATCACCGACTTTGTCCGACGGATGACGGTCCATCAATAAACTAATAGATACAATACACATTGGTACTCTTTATGAATGTCTTCAATTAATAATAATTATGTATAATAATTTGTATTCAGTTTAATGTGTATAGTCAATTAGGTATTGAGTTACTGAAATAATACCTATTGTTATATTATTATTATTAATCTCTATCTATAACGCCTATCGTTACATAAAATGTCTGTATCTAGTTACTATAGGTATCACTTCCCTTTTGAAACCCATATGTTTAATTACAAAACACAAATACTTAAAATCTCGGTTTCCTAATTTTGGGCGTCTATGTCCGGATTACTTTGAAAGCAGCTGAAACGGTTTTGACTTTAACAGGAAGAAAGACGGCTTCATATGGATGATGTAGGCCACCATGAAAGTTCTAAGTTATTATAATATACAAACCTAATGTCATTTAATATCTGTAATTACACATTATATTACACCTTAAATTTATAAACTAAAGATAATCTATTTTGGCATCGGACCCGCGTCTTATGATGTATCATTACTTAATAAGTGACTAAACACAAATTAATACAACTACATAATAATCATGACATGGTTATTATGAATTTGTATTAATAATGTTACCGACTTAAGACATTTTCTTTTTATAAAAAATATCGGTTGATATAGTTAAAGGAAAATCACTGCTTAGCGAAATATTAAAAAAAATCCACCAGATGTATCTTATTCAATAATAAGCAGTAATTAGACTCTTTAAATAAAGTATGTAATATCCTATAGGTATTCTTAGTTCGTTAAATTATATATTTTTAGGTTGTTTAGAAGTACAAGCTCCTTGTTGTAAACACAAAGTAATGGCGAGGTGTTATAATTCCGAGCACATCCCGCGTGCGGCTCTCAGTTCATTTCGGAAACAGCAAAGGAATGTTATTAAAAAGTTATGGGATAATATAGCAGTACGTGCTGCCAATGATGTCTTCGCCTAATCATAAACTTTAAAAGGTCATTTTTGTCCTCATTTTCCTACGTATACAAAATAGGTTAAATTTTTTTAACTCTAAAACTAGGACGACTAAGATTAAAAACATTACTCAAATCAAGAACCTCTTAATTTTTTTAAGTCGGTTTATTCCTGTTTAAATTATAAAAAATCTATACTCTTTACGTATAAATCATTGTTATTCATTATACGAAGTAATTGCTCAGAACATGTTTACTACGTAGTATAAAGTAGCTCGGTTTTACTTACGTTAGGGGCGCAAAATATTTCGCGTCGTTCAGTTAAGCGTGTTGGCGGTACAGAGCGGCCCGGAATTAATTCCACGGCTAAGTAGATAATGTAAGAAAGGAGCTGCCCCTCCCTACCGGTCTCTTCACGCCTCAAGAAGAACTTTCAATTATGATTTTGTCTAATTTTAATTAAGTGCTCTCAAAAAGGCTTTCCTTCGTCGAAATTAATATTTGAATATAATTTGGGAGGAGCGCGCGGGCGGAGTCTGCCGCTGGAGGAATAATTAATTCCATTATGTAGGTAAGTGGTCCGGTTCGACCCGCCACCCGCGCCTCCCCTCGCTACCACTGCCACTACACAGTCAACACAGCTTCATAATTTAATTGCTTCGAAGCAATGAAAAGTAGATAAACAACTGTATAGGATTATAAAGCAACGAATCTAATTATCATCATCTTCTTCAATTTAATACTTAACAATATTCGAAATGGAACAACATAAACTAAGTAGGTAGTCATAGTGAGCGGCAATTTGCGCAACAGGTCGGGGCGGAAGCGACCTGCATCGGCGTGATTGCGACCAAATGTTTCCTCCGCAGCGTCTGGCTAAGCTTTTTGCCGGATTTTTTGTCCTTTCACACTGATAAGTATATGTGCCATTGATAGGTTTGGCTCCGTGTTTGTTTAAGCCGAGACTTAACCCGTGAAGAAAGTGTAAAGATTTAGAAACAGAGATTTTAATTTAACGCGTATTGAGAATAATATGTTTTCTTTATTACTGTTTTGCAATAAAAAATTAAAGATTTTTTTTGTTTGCAGGTGTGTCAGTAAGGCCGTTGTCCAGTATGCGTCAAGATTCGCTTCCGATGCTGGCCGAGCGACTGCTGGCCAGCCGCGCGGCGGCGCTTGTGGCGGGACTCCCGGCTGAGCTGTACTCAGGGGCTCTGCTGGCAGCCTGGCCCCCATCTCCACCAGCTCCACTACTTCCTCCTCCTGCACCGGAGCTTGAACGGGCACGAAAACGACGGCGTACACCTAAATTAGATGACACTGCATCTACGGCTCCGCCGTCACCACCTTCTTCGGGCTCGTCGCCTGGCGCGGCTGACCCACCACGCGATAAGCTATTCACCTGTAAAGTATGCTCCCGATCCTTTGGATACAAACATGTTCTACAAAATCATGAGCGTACACACACCGGAGAGAAGCCTTTTGAATGTGGAGAATGTCACAAGCGTTTCACTCGCGATCACCACCTCAAAACCCATCTTCGCTTACACACGGGTGAAAAGCCATACAGCTGCCCACATTGCCCGCGTCACTTTGTTCAGGTTGCCAACCTTCGGCGACACTTGCGCGTGCACACTGGCGAACGACCTTACGCATGTGCGCGTTGTCCGGCGCGTTTCTCTGATTCCAATCAACTGAAAGCGCACGCGTTGGTGCATGAAGGCGATGCTCCGTTCGCGTGTCGTTGCGGAGCAAGGTTTAGGAGAAGACAAGCCGCTGCGCTCCATAGATGTTCCGGAGGAGGATGCGAAACAGATGCACCCAGCCCTCCAGCAGCGGTCGCCCCCGATTGGCGCTGGGATGAGTGGCCCGAGCAGACGGAGCCCGAGGATCTGTCGTTGCCGCGGAGGCCGGCCACGCCGGACTCGCCGACCGACCTGCGTGTGCACTCCGCATAGTGGGTGCTCCCCCTGTCCCACAGGCTGCGCGCCGCTGAGCCGGTATACGAGTTCCTTCTTCGTAGAGTCGCGCCACCGTCGGCCGTCACTGTAACGACCAGTTTTTGTTCATTTACTGATTTCCGTGGCTCGTCTGTAAATGTATTTTTGTGAGATGTCTGAACAATATTTGTTCTACAAAATTTCGCAACGGTCAATTTTTTTGCACGTTCTTTGTTAACCTTCTCGGTAAGACTACTGACGCAGTCTCGTTAGGTAGTCACCTATTCATTTAACGTGCACCATAAAAAACGCTCTTTTCATCGATGTTACAGTTTAGAACTTTATTGTCGTGCCATTTGCATAATCGCAAGGCGAGTAGTGCAAAAACGCGGCCATTTTTACTCTTTTGTTTCGCAAGTTACAAAACACAGAACACGTTGCACAAAAGATATTTTATGATTTATTATCTCTTTGTCCGAGAGACATGATAGAAAAACGCGTTCGTTATGCTTAACGTTTATTGATCTCGAATCGACGTCCTCCCTCGCGCCCGTCCAACTGTAACCGGAATCCGATCGAGAAGGCCGCGACATTGCCTTATTATTTCAGCGACAAAGGCTAGTTAACAATCACTGATTATTAAGTATTGATTCGGGCGCAAGTTCCGCAGTCGGTCAAAGACGTTGCCATTGTTCATGCCCTGATACGCGTTTCGGCGCAACCGGTTCATAATCACCCTTATTATACCCAATTCTCAGCTTTTTCAATAGATTCTTGAAATTTTTGGCAGTTTACGTGATTTTATTATTTCGTTTTGTAACGGAATTACGGGTTGTAACCGATACTCTCACATAATACATTTATAGGGGATGCCTGTTTGAAATCAATGGAGCTTTGGCAGTAGGTAATTACTGATCAAAATAATTTGTTTCAAAGGAGCGATACGCGTCGACAAAGACGAGCCGATCGGGCGCAGCGAGCTTCTGTAAATAATGCTATCTATAAAATATTTATTATTTATCGTTTAGATTGTAGGTGTTTGCTTATAAGTATATTACTGTGAAAACGATTGCTGTTAATATTCTGTGTACTATCTGTGTATATAGTTATTTAAGGTAGATTGAATGTCATAGATGACTGGATATTTACGGTTAAAGAAAGTAACGTATATTATCATCGCGGGCGATATGCCTTGTGTCGTATTTGTCGCAAGTGGATGTCAGACCATTTTTAATATATATAAATATAGGCCATGTACACTTTGAATTGTTGTCCGTTAGGATATAATATATGTATATTCGTATAGAAATTAAGATACAGTCAAAATATTTAATGTCATTGTATATACGTTTAGTAATAATATGATGGTTAATTCATAGTGCACATGGCCTTAGTCTTAAAAAATACGAATAGCAGAGAAAATGTTGTATCGTTCGACGTGAATTGACGTGGCGGTATGAAGCATTATTGCAATTTGTTCTACGGGTATTAGTTTCCTACTAGGTATAGTGTTTTTATTTTACGTTTTAAATTCCTCGTAATAACTTTGGAATTTGTTCTTAATGTTTTTACGCACATGATTTATGATTATCATATAAACCTATTTAAGCAGTATTGATTGTTGAATTTATTATTATTTTATTTTCATTAGTAGTTAGGATACGAGAGTAGTGCGATTTTTTCTAGCGAGTAAAATGACTAGATACGTTAAATATATTTTCCAAAGAAATTAATTGGTACAAATATGAATGTGTACAAATTTAAATGTTTCAATTAGAAGTCGTAATTTCATGTTGCAATGTTGTAATTTACGGTAGTTAGTGTAATGATAGTTACGGTGCCATTATCTACCTCATACAAGCGGTCATACCGTGCCAGGGTAAAAAGCCAAAGTTCTTCAAATATTTTCTATTGTTCACCTCTATTGAGATAACGTAGAAATACCAGGTTAATCTGATGTTATCCGCCTACCTAACATCCTATGACATATTTACCTACCACTTGAGACTGATTTTGTTCCGTAGAATATACCGGTTCCCTCAGATTTTGTTTATCCTGTTATTTATTGTACGATATAAATAACCGCATCATTCAACAATAACTTGCGGTATGCAATGGTTTGAGTTCCTATTTGAATCAATATTTTGATTATTTTTCTTTGTTTGTATGAATTAGTTAAAGTATTATGGTGCCATCAATTGTAAGACATATGTCTACATATATAATAAGAATTGTAATTTGTACCTATCAACTACCTCAATCTCGTTACTCAGGTGATCTTATAAAATATGTAATATGAACTTAATGTGAAAATTGTTCTACTTGTAATATTTATATTTCATAGGATTTGAATGTCACATAGTTATGATACGATAAATATACTTATGTATTTCTTTATCAATGTCCAGTACATAACTATTAATAAAGAGATGTTTGTTATTTAATATGTTGTATTATTCTTCTCCGCTAGTTACTAAATAACTCACCAAATCACAATTACTATTAAAAGATTAAAGTATTACATTTTACTTCTAACTTACAAATAGTTACTACGGTAAAATATGGTCGAATCCTTCACAAGAATGTAATCTAAGGAAGCTCTTTCTAGAAATAAGGAAACTGAGCAGTGAGACAGGAATGAAGTTTAATGACAATATTGTTCAGTTTGTTTTAATGATTTTTTTTATAGTATGGAATTAGCAAACGAGCATGCAGCTCACCTGATGGTAAGTGGCTACTGCCGCCCGTGGACATCTGTAATCAACCCTCGGTAAGATCAAAGTCTCACCTAAGATTAGCCACAGATGCGTTGCTATCCTTGAGGACTAAGATGGAATGCCTCGGAAAAGTATGTTATATGAATATCATCACGTTTAAGAAATATACAAAGAAGATATCAAAACTCACGATCATAGTTTGTTTAACTGAAATATTCGTTTCACTTAGTTTCTTGTGCAGCACGTATCTCGTCACTTAAATAGTATGCATGGAGTACATTATCATTATTTTAATTGATGGAGATATCTTCAAGTGTACAATCCAAGAAATAGAAGTCGTCTAAACAAAGTCTAAGGCCATAGATTATAGAAGTAGCAAACCATGCACCCAATAGTAAGCAGCAACTACCGCCCATGGACGTCTGTAATCAACTCCAGATAGGATGACTGTCCTACCTGAGATCAGCCATGGATGCTAGCCTTGAAGGCTAAATCGTAATGACTAATAATTGTTTACCACTTACCACATTTTTAACTAGATCAAAACAGAACTTAACACTGTTATAAGGCAGACATAGACGTGACGGTTATGCTCACGGAGTGGAACCACGTCATATTCTATCACCTTCAAATATACTAATAAAGTGTGCGTGTATGTGGCAGATGCTAAAATCGAATCAAACAAGACTATCAGATCCAGATCTCTCTATCCCTTTTAAGGTTGCTTACGAAGGTCCATGACCTATTTGAATACCATAGATTGACCATCTGTTGCTTTATTACATATAAAAATCTAAAGTCATGTGCTAACTTCACAAACTTTCGAATAATACACACAATAATACATATAAGAAACCCATATAAACATGCAAACTACAATGCTAATGAAAATTCTATAAGTAAATATATCCACTTAATCACATTAAAAAAAAAACATGCAAAATTTGGAAACTATAATTAGTGATAGAAAAGAATTTAGAAAATTAAAATACTTATGTTGTTTTAAAGGTAGCCGTATAACATGAATTTTGTTTGTTTTTACATTTTAGTCCTCTATTAGAATTTAAAGTTGAACTTACGATACTACTAAAATACACCTAGTGTAGGTACACCATTAGTTTTATGTATTCTCGATGTCCAAAATTAAAATTAATGAAACAAATTCATCTAAGCTTTAAATATGCATATGATATCCTCCTCATACGTAGTAATCTATGTTTTAAAATCACAGATAAAACAGAATACTATATCTCAATACTAATGTGATTAGCTCACGTGCCAATTTTCACCCACCAATCAACAAACAGGACACTTCACAGATAAAATATACAAATAAAAGAACAGATAAAACAATAAATTCTCGATATAAAACCTATAAGTGTAGACTGGAGATGTATTCGGAATTATTTAGTGATCGTTATTTGAGACGCGCGGCGCGCCGTGGCGACAAACGCACGGGAATCCGCCCGGCATTTATTAATCGCTCACAGTCAGCGCCGAACACCGATCTGTATCGCCGATAATGAATTTCCTCATTCATTTCGCGAATTAATTATACTTATAAGTAATTCAATTTGCAAAAGATCGTAGTCGTTACTAATTTAATAATTGTAGCGTGTCTTTGAAGTAGTAATGCATTTTCATTAGGATTTTATGATTTATAACTTAAAAAATTAGAAATACATTAAAATCACTTATTAAAAAAGACAGACGACTAACATTTAAAAGTAAATTTTAAATAAAAAAACATGAGACAACTAACAAAACGATCATTAGTTTTCATAATTACCCATCGTTTGAATATTTAAAGGTTAGATTTGATGTGTTTAAAACAGTAGTCACGAAGGTTCCATAGAAAGGACGAGAGCGGGCGAATTATAATTTATTTGGAGAAGTGGCAACGAGCCCCGCGCCCCGCTGCCGCCCGACCTACCCTTTGCTTTCGCCCTTCGTTACCTACACACGCGAACAACCTTGCAACTCGGAAATCAATCCTGAATTTTTGTTCGTGGACTTCGTGGTATAACTTGCTTAGACATTTTAGCACATCCACAAACTTAAATTAAATAGCTTGTTTAAATTGTAATTAAGTTGAGTCATTAAATAAATTACTGAAATAAAACTAAAATACGTATTTCTTCATAATAACATAAAATGAAAAAAATACTTTGTTTTAAATCAGTTAATTTTAACAAGATAAAAGTAGATTTATTATTTTTCTTCCACCTATATCTAACTTACATCTTTTATGATGCAATGTTAATTATTTTGTAAACTAGAAAAGACACACAGATTTATGAACTTAAATAAACAGATGCATTTTTACCTTTGATGGTAAATTACATTTTCTCGTATATCTTACAAACTCTGTTGTTACTTCACACTTATTCCTGTAGAGTTTCAATCGGAAATGTATCAATTTTGCACTAAAAATATACTTTAGAATAAAATGATAGGAGAAGTTTAAGGCTTACCCTCAGCTTAAAGTATACAAACAGTTACGATTTCAAATAAAAGTATAAAACATTATTAGAGTATGACTTGAGGATTCAAGTCGCAAGTAGCTGGTAATATAATGAAATTACAATATTGTACTAGCTGTTGCCCTCGACTTTGTATGCGCAAACTATATAAAATATTACATCATTTAACCATTATTTAGCACTCTTAGGATTGTAATATCAATAAAACATATGTGAGTGGATGTCTACATCATAAAATAGCCTATAGTCCAAATTCCATTTCGTCATTCGTCAAAGGTGATAAATTTTCCCTTTAAATAATAATATTTCTTATAAATATAAATATTTATATACAAATAAATCGTTTTGCTATTTTTATACCAATACTTATATAGAACTACTATAACCTGATATAATTGTCATAATGCACTTGTGATTTTTTATAAGATGGAAGTAACTAACGAACATGCAGTTTACCGGATGGTAACTGGTTAAACCTGACTCCTGTTACCAACTTCAT
Source organism: Cecropterus lyciades (assembly GCA_002930495.1). Lineage (NCBI taxonomy): Eukaryota > Metazoa > Arthropoda > Insecta > Lepidoptera > Hesperiidae > Cecropterus > Cecropterus lyciades. The sequence continues at coordinate 296,423 of MOOZ01000678.1, read as the reverse complement.
CTTCATCTGTATATATAAAATGATATGGTGTGTTTATTTGTAACTCAATCACGCAAGAACCACTGGTCTGATTTACATGAAAATTTACCTGGATGTAACTTTATCTGGTCAACTTATAAGCTACTTTTGATTTTGATATTTTCTTCTATTTAAAAATAGCAACTATTTTAGTAACGTCACTACACTATTTGGTTGCAAACTTTTTTTACATTAAAAAAAAAGAGAACGCTTAGAAATTGTTTTTTTTTTTACCATATACAATGTTTAAAATTTAATTTTCTATCCGAAAGGTCCTTGTCTTTTTTCGTGTTATTCAAACGGCTACCGAGTAAAACTTAAATATTTTGTCCCGTAGCGAAGCACAGGTACTTCAGCTAGTGTAATATAAGCATTCTACGTTTAACGAAAATAGATATGTTACAATATCAATAATATATAGTTAATAAGGCAAATCAAATATCATATTTTAACACAAGATGACTGCAGTACAATCTTTACCGCTATACGCTCGAAAGCCTTTTATTATTTTATTGTTCAAACGTTTATTACGTGTTTACGTAAATTTATAAACCTTTTGATATTTACTTAATATAATTATGTTTAATATATCTCTTTACTCAGAAATATATATTAGAGATATGTTAGTCTGAGTTCAAAAATATTTTCAATTACATAAAAAAGTTTTTTGAACTGCGTCCCAGTTATAAATTAAAAATAAAATTTAATAACAGTAGTTTAGTTCACCTTCCAACAATAAGTACATCGGTATAATACATTCCAAGCACCTGAACTCGTTTTTTTAATAAAATATATAATTCATTAATTAAGTTACAATGCTGTGGTATGGAACTTCATACTTTTCTGTTTTTTCTTTAGGTAGGTTGCGTTCAAAGGAGCTCGCGGGGCGCGGGGTGGCCGGGGGAGGACGGAATTAAGAGGGAGTCAGAGGGGGAGGCCCGCCCTGGATACCGAGAGGAGTTTTAACCAATTAATTTTGTTCCTCAACGCAAACTCCGCTATATAATAAGGTATAAGTAGGCATTAACTGAGGCGCGCCGATAGCTAGCCCGGCCGGGGGCGACTTCGCCGTCTCCTTGCCTCTTATAACGATGTTTTATTTCTTGTTAAGCTCTCCGTTTCTCCACTTTTAATATTTAATAGCATTTTCATGGCTCATGTTTTATAGCGCACTTACGAATTCCCGACATTATTGATGTTGTTTTATCGCTATCATTGTTTTTCAGCGCTCTATCAGAAGTTACGATTACACAAATGTCCTCTCTCTTATGTCCGCTATTAAGCCGTGTTCAATTACGTGAAACTGATTTCTTTCAGTTGACAACCTTACTACGTGATGGCTGTAGCTTATTTTATGTTATTGGTCGACAGCTGAGCTCTGAACTCAACATCGTACAGTCAAGTTTTATAAACTACCCGAGAGTTGAGAAGGAATCTAGACCGTAACTGCTTATCGTATCCTCCCAAGCAATGGAGAGAGTCGATGACCCGCGTGGCGGAGCGGTCTCAATACTGGTCTGCCACGCAGTGGATCCCGGGTTCGATCCCCGGCCAGACAGACATCTGAATGATGAGTTTAGATTTCTGTTCTGGGTCTGGGTGTTTGTGTATTCGTCTTTGTGTGTCCATGTCACCCACGACACAGGAGAAATTCCTACTGTGGGGCTATGAGTGTAAAAAAAGCGTTTAAGTGTAACTGTAAGTTTTTTTTTAAATAAGAGTAAGTACAAATTTTTTACAAAGACGCACAGTGATGCCAAGCTTGTTCTACATATCGTTTTCGATATACCAGCGCCACAAGCTGTTATCACTTAACATGAATGTATCATGGGCTGAAATCCTTTTTATGGTCCTCAGCTTGAACCGTATATTTACAATTTTGATTGCATATTTTTTATCATAATACATAAAATAAATAATATAGATATGCATATAGAATTATTAATAAATACCACTTAATGCTAAATCACATAACAATTTGTAACTATAAAATACTAAGCTTATACAATACTGGATTTATAAATACTAAGAGTACATATATATGGCAAAAAGTTAGTAAAGCCAATGTTTTTACCTTGCCATCTGTTTTCTAAAGGTTCGTGCTACATGGGGTTGTCGCGGATTCGGATAATTAGGCTTAAGAATGAGTATCAAAAAAATAAGCATCTTTCCTCTCCATTCGAATCCGTGACTAAATATCGAAAAGGGGTTCCTTTCTCCCATTCGCCCGAAGCTAGAAGAAAAAGCTAAAAATAAGATTATTATAAAAACACGAGCGCTCGCGCCTTCGCCCGTCAGCGGCTCGCGCGTCAATATGACGCTCTTAAAAAATATTTCTTAACTACAGTATTGTGTTGTTAAAAAACAGAAACGCACCCGAAAAAACAAACCACAGAATACGGTTAAAAAACGAAGTGCAGCACGCGAGTCGACCGAGACACCCTTTCCCTTTTGGGCGACGCGCGCTACGTTTTTTATCTAAGTAGGGTAGAGTTTTTTACCGCGATGCTACGTATAAATTAATAAATGAACGTGCTCATAATCTGCGGCTCGGAACACTTTCAGCTTTGTTATTTTTTATTGTGCGTTAGCATTCATTTGTTTTTGTACGCGGTGGCGGAAATGGTGCGGGCTATTGATTAAGGCACGTCCGCTGGCTCCTAGTCGCGCGACAGGTGTCCGCCGTTGTTCTCTTGCAGAATTAAATGACGTCAAATTGTACGTTATCATTATAATGCATGCCTATAAGCTTATAGCCTACAAATACTTATCATACTTACATACATGAAAATATTCTCATATATATAAGTATGATAAGTATTTGTAGGTTGAATGAGGTTGCACTTATATCCCAATAAAAGATTAGCAATTTATACTGCAACCATCACTTGCTCTAACAATAAAGAAAAATATTGTGTGACTACGATCTAGTACACATCCGAGAGCTAAAAATAAGTTAGTAAAAGTGTGTAAATTTTATTAATTTGTTGGTACATGCCCAATTGCCGAAGCCTAAAAATTTAGAAAGGTCAGATAAGACTGACGATGAACATACTAGTGCCAATTAGCCACGATTTTGTTACTTTAGAAGTAATTTAAACATGTTCGTATATACTCACAAAGTTCTAGTGTTCCTTACTGCCTACGAACCTATTCTGATCTGAAATATCCTACCCGAGGGGTAGGACTCTATTTATCACCAAGACCAATCTTACAATGTACTCAACCGATTTAGATGCGATTTTTACACATAGAGCAATTTACAGGTAGGTATTTACAATCCGAAATTGTTACCAAGTAATTGTTCACGGTTTTACCACGGTTACCATATAAATCGCATGCAAGAGCGCTCTTAAGTGAAACCTAGTACTAAATACTTATTTATCATCAAACCATTAACACTGAAAGGCAAGGATCGCCTTTTACAATGAGAGAGTTTTAAACCATAGTGCGATGCACTGGCTTAGTGCAAATTGACAGACTTTGTCCATCTGTAAGATGATTGAATCTCGGTTGAACTTGTAAAAACTGAACCACTTATCGAGGATCCGAGATTTAAATTTAAGGCTCACCCCTGATTTATCTAAGTATCATGTGCGTATTAGAAATTAATTGTTACTACGTTACTGAGACGGAAAACAAAGAAAGGAAACCTACACAACTGAGAGTTCTCTAAATACTTATTTAAATAGGTCGAAATAGTGTTAAAGTTTTTTAATCCACTAACACTAGTTTTGCAGCTGATCGTGTATCCGGTATCTAAAAACCTTTATAATAATAAGATGTGTTCGAAACATCAAGTTCTGCATACCGGAAGGTGCAACGGGAAACAACTTTTTCGAACTAATGACGTAAAAGTTACTTTTTGCCTAAACTTAGGAAAGGTTTGACCTTATGACGGATCCCGAAATTTATTATAGTAGTTACGATTCTGTCATGATAATTTATTGAACATCAAATATTTGACATGAAGCTTTTTAATTAATTTTATCTTAAACAATTACGATTGCAGTCAAGTCTAGTATAAATATAATCTACTGAAAATAAAACTTTATGTTATCTCCTTTATTTCGCATTTTAATTATCCTGTATCGAACATGAACTCATATATTGGTTTATACATTCACCGTTAAATTGTTATAAGTCAGGTTATGTAAAGGATAATAACATAACTAAGAAAAGTCAAAGGATAGGTCCTTTTTTTATTATTCACGTGTCGTTAATATACAAAGAGATTTACATACAAGAAATATTGAAAAATTGTAACTGAGAACATATTGCTAAATGCAAAATTTTGATACTACAAAAAATATACAGCCCAACTCAGAACCTCTTCCTTTTTGGAGTCTATTAATAACAACACTGATATAATGAATGCAGTACGCGGGTTGTCTAAAAGTCTTAAAATGTATCTTTTAAAATTTTATGAGGTTCATAAAGAAAATTCTTATAAACTGCGTAAAAACTTGAGTTCGCGTCAATAGTCGCTAGGTAAGCAAATACGTACGGGTGAATTGTGCATTGGACACGCATTGTGATCGACTACCTCGATGTAGGTGCTGCACGTGTGCGACAGTCACAAGAGACGAGTTTAGTCATGTTATTATGTAACAATCGATTATTCGCTCTGTTTACCCTTCTGAAGCATGTATATTTTAATTCATGTAATAATTTTTAAGTTATTTCTTTGAGTAAGTATTTTAACTACAAATCTTCTACCATCCAAAGAAGGTATGAAGGGTTTGAGGTTTTTCTACAGTATTATATATTTTTTAACTATTTTCCATTATATAGCTTATATCTATTATAACCTTATGGATATTTTGTTTTTAATCTTCAATTGAACCCAATCTTGAGTAGATAGAACACAATTCTTGCTAAAACGTACCTAAAAATATGTCATAATGTAAAAATTACTCATTTTTTAGAAAATCACGCATTTTAATCATGTGTGCAATCAGCATTTTGCTAAAACTCAGTGATATCACTGACTTATCACCAAACGAAATCTCTTTCAATCGCATCCTAAAAACAGTATATCATTAAAATAATTAAACTGCCCTATGTCTGCATTTTGTCAACCCTATGTATTAGTATCACATAATGACACCTAATGCCGTGTCTATGTAAGTGTTAGTGACGATAGTACGATTGTGCTACCACTTCAGTCTGGAGTAACGCAATAAAAAATCCACCCGCGCCTCGTCACGCAGGGACCTTTATTTTGATAGTGAATTCGGTTAACCGCCATCCATTGTCACGATGCCGTCTGATTATTGATTTTTACGCCAAATATTACCTTTTCAAAACTTTTATTCGTCACAATTAAAGTTCCTTATAACGCAGTGTATTTAATTTCTCACACAAAGGGTGCACAATATCATTAATAATGCGGAACTTGTTGCAATTCAGTGTATTCCATCAAACACGCTATGGAAAGGTTTTCGGATAGACATCAATTCTTTCATATTTCTTTGTTAGATTAAATCGAAACTTCGGGAAATTACATAGCTTATATACAACGTTTGATATTTCCAAAAAAATTCAACCTTACACATAACATTTTTAACGATCAAATTACTCTTAATAAAAATCCTTGAGAAGATAATTATATAAAATAAAATATATTTTTTAAATGGTATGGATTTAAATTTCTTTCATGTTATAGTTTTTAGATATTCGATAGGTATACGACAGAAATACAGTATTCGCTGACTTAAGATGTAATCTATGGACATTCGCAGTAAAAGGAAATGTAAGAAAAGAGTTTCGCGTTTGTTTACTAATCCTTTAATCCTGCGAGTATCACTACCGCGCTTTACGATACATTCGAACTTATAACAATGCTGTAATGGTCACTGAAATTTTGTATAATGTATACTGTCTCTGGGCGATGTTGCCGAAAAGAGTCTCAAAGGAGACTCAAAGGAGTTTGTTTGCGTCGGTTTTGCATCAGTTGTTTAATAGAAAAACATGTCGGCTACTGGTTTTGTTTGCATTTAATCCTATTGTAATGGCCTTTATTCAATGTTTTTATAATAGGAACAAAGTGTTCGGCCGCCCATTTAATGTAAATATAGTTTACTCTTCTCTTGACCGATTACAATGAAATAGTTTATCTTTCTGTTATTTTTTTGCTAGACAAGCCATTCGGCAAGTTTGTTTTCTGATATTGATTGATATTGTTCTCCATTGTTTTTATATATTTGAGATATAATTTCATAATCAACAGTAAATATTTTGTAAGTAAATATTTTGTTGTAGTAAATACATACGTACTTTCTTAAGTCATCTTCTTTTGTCACGTGTGGGAAGATGGATCGGAGTATATTTTTGCGTGTATATAACACATAATTTAAATTTTGTAGCATTTATTTTCATGTATTGTTTGTATACTTATCAAAAATTACTTATATGAATGTATTTATAATTTTACTATATGATTAATTTCATCATCACCAACACTTCATTGTCCCACTGCTGGGCACGTGTCTTCTCCCATGAATGAGATAGTCCACAGCGCTAACCAAATGCGAATTGGTAAATTTCACATATGTTTGAGAACTATTTCCTTTTTTTAAAGAACTCCCAGATGTGCAGGTTTCCACACGTTGTTTTTTCATTCATCGTGAAGCAGTGATAATTTATTTCTAATACGCACATAGTTTAGAAAAATCTGTGGTGCATGCCTGGGATTATGTCGGACCCTCGATTGAGAAGCCGAGTTTCAACCATGAGGCTATCACTGCTTACATTATTGATTAATTACACCTGATGATTAATTCATCGAAAAATATACCTTCTTACGTGCAAACATAAGCACACACTTAGGTACAGTTTTCCAGTCACATTTTTGCTCTAAGATTAACATCACTTCCAAGAAACGGGTGAAATCCAAGGAATAATACAGTCACCTGATCCTCGGCCTGTTTTGCCAAAATCAGATTATAATTAAAAAGAAATCGTACAAACGACTCTTCCATCGATGAAACTCTATCTGCACGAAATTAGATCCCGACCGACCTTAAATCTCCGAGTCCAGTGATTTTTTTATGAAAATGTTAGGTAAATATCTCACGTAATAGATGTATTGTACTAATACAGGCTATTACGTAATATTTTTTTGATTATATATTATGTATGATATGTATAAAATGTACCTTAGGTTTACATACATATTTATGAAGTTGGTTTACTGCAAAATATCAAAGCTATCTGTGTCTCCAATTTCGGTAGTGATTAACTATAGTGATTACAAGCGCATGTACCTATATTAAGAATTGTCTTCTTGTATTTTCTATATTAACGCCAAACTATAATGTACAAGCTATAATGTACATTTTTACATATAATTAAAATGTATATATAAATAGCGCCTTATAAATAATCTTCAATTTGAACCGTATTCTGAATATCTCAATCTCAAAAAGGCATTTAATTATATAAAAAGGTGTCCACAGTGTTAGCTAAAAGGGGCAATTTTTTCGTAAAGAGTTTAAATAAAGAACTAAACAATCGAATGTGCCTAACGGGCTTGCAACTCGATCACTTTAACACCTTGTTGGATGTGGGTTACTGGTATATCGGCGCCGCTATTGCAAACTGTTTGATTTTTTACTTGAATTGCCAAAAAATGAACGGGTGTTGCGCTGAAAGGTGACACCATCCTGTTCTATAGCTGTTAACTCTATTGATAGAACAGTTGTACACACCAAAATGCACATAAAGAGGTGTCTACTACTGTTATAGTTTATATAATATTTTTGTATATTTGTTTTCAAGACTGAAGTAGCAAACGAGCATGCTATCTACCTGATGGTTTGTGAGCGTTGCCGTCCATGGACGTCTGTAAGCAACTTCAAATAGAAGAAAAATTTTCTGACGTCAATTAAACTTGCGTTGCTAATCACGAGGGCTAAGGTAGCCTCATATGGAAGTGAACCGTCCATCGAAACATAAGAACCGCTTCACGTTAGAAATAAACGGTAGTACCTTCCCGGTCGCAATAGAATCGTTCTACTGCCTTGCAAGGAAAATTAATATAAAACAGGCTTCCGCCCACAACTTTTCTTACGTGGACTATTATATTACGAGTGAAATAAGTATTCTTAATAGTTAGTTTAAGTAAAATAGATTCTATCATAACCTTTTGTTTGATAAAAAAAAATAACAAACAATAGAAACCGACTTACATATATACCACAACGAAGCAAAAAAATAATTTAAATATATGTTGATTTCTTACATACACAGTACATAGTCCCGGAGTCGGCGCTCAACATATTTTGTTTCATTACAACAACGAATCTATATCCTACAAGTATATGAGCGCCGACTTCAGAACTATGTAACAAGCGATCATGCAATTCAAGGGATAGTAAATGATTACCCTTGGACATCTGTATCAAAATCTACGTAGCACATGGGTACTATCTGGAGCTGTCCACGGATAGGCTGCGACTCCTGATGTGTAAGATGGTCGCCTCACGCGTCACTGAGTCGTCATCCTCAACATTCCAGAGTAACGCAAAACTGCTTCACGCCAGAAATAGGTGTGGCAACAGTACCTTCCCGGTGGGACTATACTGTTTACCTTACGAAAAATAATAGAGTCAGTAAGCGGCCACATATCCATTCAACATCTAATTTTAAAGGATACGTTGTAACTAAAAGTTATTTCATATTTCCATCCATCCATCCATCAGCCCTTGAAAGTCCACTGCTGGACATAGGCCTCCCCTAATCTGCGCCACTCCGACCGGTCCTGCGCCATTTGAATCCAGCGGTAGCCCGCCGTCTTCTTCAGGTCATCAGGTCTTCGCCTTATTTCTTATTTATTAACAATAATATATAGACTTTTTTATTTGTTTACAAATATTGTCCATGTTCGTGGAAAAGACACGGAAAACGCTTGGACGTAAAAAATATAACTATATTAATAAAACAGTGACCTTGAGCTATAAAAATCAATAGAACCGGGAGCCACAAGTGCACTATTATGGCATCAGCTGATGCGTCTATAAAGAGTTCATTGCACTTTGCATTGTTCTCGTTGTGGGTCCATACAGAAAAACTGCATGGGTACAAAAAGCGTGACGGTCCATTGTGAAAAAACTCAACCCTTTGCATCGTGCGGAGCAGGTACCCCTTTATACACAACCCTTTAAAAAGTGCTTACAAAAAACACTCAGGGAGGCGAAAGGGTAAAAAAGGGTTGATATTACGCATGCGCCACTCGGGATCACTGCCCTCGTTTTTTATTTAAAAATTTTATTAAACACACTCAAGTTATGAAACGGATACAAATAAAGCGACGATTGTCGTATTTTAGTAATAATATAATATAAAAAATTCAAATACTATTATAACTATTTTGACCAAACACTTTTGTTATCTATAACTATAAACTATACTTCAGTTTGAAAGTTTTAACGTACCTTTTAGATCAAAAGTTATAATATTATAAATTTTGCATAGCCTGCTTAAAATACGTTCAAGCTGCTATTTTTTTTAATGCTGTTGTTTTGTGCCAATTTCATCTGAATTTTATTTTCAATATTACAGATTTCCTTTGTGACAGGTCATAAAGTTAACTATAAAAATTCTATGTCTACTCTACTACAATTTTATCTTCCTTAATCTTATATCTATAAGTTACTGATGACCGACCACGCTCAAAGAAATTCTTTGCTAGAAATATCATATCTCTTTCAAGTTGACCAAGTCTACCCAAGTAGAGCTCTGTTTGACAATAAAACAGTCGTATTCAAAGAATAGACGAGTTGTAGCGTAGTTTTATTGCGTTAGTTTAGATCAATAAATCATTGTCACTGATTTGATATTTTATTTTGCTTTCAAAGATATGTTTTAATATGTATACGATACGAATTTTCTTACAAAATATAAAGGGTAAGAGTGATGTTTTATGTTAACCACCTACAAATATGAATAATATGCTTACGTATAATTTATATGTTCCCTTTCTGTGACAAACGTACGTAATTTGATAATAATAAATACAATGTGCCGTAAAAACATGAACAAAGCAACCAAATAACGGAGTAAAACTATAATTAAGAAAGATAAATATCGTTTATTACTGTTAGAAAAGTCGATTAGAAAAAACTACCCCTTTCACCCCACAATTTGTAACCCGTACGGTGGGCGCCGGCTCGCGCTGCCCGACACGCATAAAAACCCAGCGAGCTTTATTGTACGGAGTGAGCTTTAAGTTAATATTCTACTTCATAATTATAGATGTATAAATCAGTGGTAACTTACCTACAGGTGGATTTCACGCTTGTTTGGTACTTCAATATTAAAAATAATACATACGGATAGATAACCTCAATCATATTGGAGCACTTGAAAAAGTCTATAAATACAATTTTTTCACTAATATTTACGAATAATAAATATATTAATCAAAATATTGAATTTAAATTATTGAATATAATTTATCAGCGCATATATAAATCGCACTTATATGAAACTGAAACACGTGTGTGAATGTAGCCACTAGAAACATGTGGATAAATACTATGAATATGAAAACAGTGAACAGAGGCGACGCTGGGGCCAACTTGCGCGACTAATAGAGGTTTTATTTCTATTTTGTTGGTAGCTTTTGTTTTGAGACTGCAACCGCTGCAACTTCATACTGAAACTTTCGTGTGACGAATCTTAAAATTTCACTCTCATCATTTTTTCATAACGCGCCTAAAGAAGTATAACTCCGTAACCATTCTCCGTAACCATTTAATTTTTTCTTTTGCTAAACATTTTTCTGTACATCATAATGGAATTTATTTTAATAATAGTTATTATGTTGACCTACAAAATTTAATTCCATTAAAATAACAGTTATGTCTAAGATATGGCTGTACATAGCTGATAGACTTTAGAGTATGTAATAAGAGAATAGCGCAAATGAATGGTACTTGTAGTACTCGTAAAATTATATGAATGACAACAATTTAAGTAAGTAAAATATTTTTGTGGTTTTAAGTTAAATAAATCAATTTAAATTAACTAAATTGAGTGCCTTTCAAACAGTAAAAAAATCTCGTAAATAAAATCATTTTAAATCGAAATTTTCTATACATACACAGAGCCGCCGATCCTGTTGTAACAGATAGAAGCCCACTCCATATGTTTGCATCCCTAAGGAAAAAATGTTACAGTTACATAACGCTTTCCCATAATAATAGAATCATTATCGAAAACAGAAGAGCGGGCAGCTGATTTATTGGACGATAATAGTCACTGTCATAAATAGTTTTTTATAACTATTTTTTAAGTCATGGGTGCATGCAGACACCCGGCCTATGCCATGCTGTTTTTTAAATTAGTAGAACGTTTTATGGTTCCCTTCCATGCATAGTTTTTAAGTAATTAAAAGTCCTGTGGTAACATGTTTGACTAATTATACAGGAATATACAGGACAGGAATTTTACAGGAAAAAAGGAAAAAAATATTTAAAATTAAATAATCAAATTATATATAAAATATAATTAATTATATAATTATATAAAAATTATAATAATAAAATCAATAATATTTTGCTTAACTGTCGGATATGAGGTAAACGACTAAAATATT
>MOOZ01000678.1:273661-284612 GCA_002930495.1 Cecropterus lyciades | reverse complement strand
ATATGTATATGAAGCATAAACCAATATTGTTTAATGGTATAACATGGCACATGTGTACACCTACTATTAGTGATAGGGTTGAAAATAAATTGATATAGGATATCATAAAATATACGTATAAACCGCGACTAAACTTATACTAACATGTCAACTACATGTGTTGGGAGACCTCGACTAATTCACAAAATAGAATAAATTGTTGGGTTGACGTCTTTCCATAATAAAGTCAATAGCGCGGGATTGCGTACAGAGTTTGCAGCGGACGGATTCAGATACAATATTTCTCGTCATGACGCTTATAACGACTTAAAAATTCAGCGATTCCTCGTTGAAAAAAAGAGTTAATATTGATCGTAGATTTCACGTCGTGGGGTGCAGCGGCCGGCTGAGTCACCCCACGGTTTTTTACTCACCCTAAGTTATATTTTTTGTAAAGCCCCCTCTCCCTCCCACCCCGCTTTAAAGGATGAGTAGTCTCTATGGAAACGACTCGATCTAATTTATAGGCAGGAGAAAGTACGGATTGCTTAATTAAGAATTTAAAATGTGTCGACAGAGAAATTAATTAGAAAATTCGAGCTTGCAAATTTAAATGTAAGAATTTTTTGTTCTTCATAAATTAAAGTTTATTTTAGAAACATTGTGTCGAGAAATTAATTAAGATAAGAACAAAGGAATGTCTTGCTTTTTAATTGTATTCGTTCTAAAATCTTTAAATTTGACGCATCGGTCTGTATTGAAATTTATAACTACATACGTTATTATGTTATGATTAACGTGATTCTCAAAATGGTGCCACAATATTAAAATTATAAAAAGCAATATCAATCGAAAGACGTACGAGGCGAAGGTTTATGAATACACAAGGGTTGTTTAACTGTCGGTAGAGCGCGAGGGCACGCGCGGGTTAAAAAACTGTGGGTCACGGTCAGCGCGGCAGTCAGTTGGCGGCTTTTTGTTGCAGGGATCGCGCGTACGGAGCAGGCGCCGGCGCAGGTGAGTTATTTCTACAACGGGTAAGTTTTACTTTCGTTTATCTTTTTACCTACGTTTTCTTTCAGTTAAGACAGCCACTGGGGCGTCTGTCAAATTTTATCGCTTACCCTAACCCAATTGTTGCAATAATATATTCTATAATTTTTGCGTCGCCACATAATCAACAGTTGACTCGATCAATATGGTGGCTCTATCTACGCGTATCTCTCTCCCTTACAGCTTATTTAAATTATTTTGACAACCAAATGTGACCGTTAATTTTAGGTTAAAACATGAGGAGTTAGTGTTAATTAGTACAAATAATATAAAATATTTTGTTGTATGTTTAAGGAAAGACACCTCCTCCAAACATTTTATTTATATGCACATAAGTAGGCATTGTGTTCACCATGTATTCTGTGTAGAGCTGTCTCTATGTTAATACGAAACTGCAATCTGAAGTGCATTGATTTAAAGACCATCTCGAAGAATTTTATTTTATTTTTATTTATGAACAAATTTGTACGATGAATTGCACAATGATTTTCAGATATTTAATTTAGTATATTCAGATTGTTGTTTATATTATGTAGATGTAACGTTAAATAAATTCCAGCAAAAATCGTTAAAGTTACGAATTTATAACTTTTGCTGAACTTGGGTTTTCTTACCTCCTTGAAAGGAGTTAAGGCCATAGTCCACCGTGGTACTCCAATGTGTATTGATGGAAGTTCCACGCCTTTGAGAAGTCTCAAGCTTGAACAGAGTAAAACATCATAAGAAATATCGATGTTTTTCTTGGCCCTCAAAGCAAATGATGATTAATTTCTAATACTACTGATATATCAAAGGCGTGTCTGGGACGTGAACCTCGGAATCACGTTTGATAGGCTGAATTTAAAACCACTAAACTGCCACTACCTTCATGCCAACTATTTATATAATAATGATTTTATCTACTTAATACTACTTGTCAACAAATATTAGGCCATTTGTAACAATAGGTGTTTCTAATTATTTGCTTATGAATCGATTTTCGGTTCAATATTATCACATATACGAACTAGCTTTCTACATATACAATAATATAAATTCTTTATACATTGTATTTAGTTTTGAACATAACTAAAATAATTAAGACAAACGTAACGTAACTTTTGTCTCGTTAGCTAAATAACTTTTGTCGATTCCAAGTTTAAAATTTTTCCGTCAGATTTACTGTTGGATTAACTATAGGCACCTATAATTCAGAAATGTATTATGAATTCTATATATATTCACGAATTCTATATATATTAACAACTTCAAATTAAAATTTTCAAATGTGTTCAATTATGACCATATTTCAATTATAAGTAAACGTAACTACTTAGTGCAAATCACTGAACTCTATATTCAACATTTCATTTTGACAGAATGACGATTGCCTGCGAATGACAATTACCTCAACGCATATCGATTCTTTGATATTACTGATCGTAATAATTAGATCTTGCGAGTAAGGCGAAAAAAAACAATGGCGACGATGATGCCTAATGAGCCATAAAGAAGAAAACGATACGTAGAGCAAAGCGTAGACAAAAAAGGGCGCGGCAGGGGCAAGGAGGACGCGCGGGTGAAAGCGCGAGGAAATGGCGGGAGAGCTAAATTAATTTGCGCGCTCCCGCCAAACAAAGGCACGCTAATGGAACGCGGCGAATGGAAAAAATGCCACCGTCCGCTCTCTGGCGACTTATTTTTTTTTTTGCGAGTAAAACCTTTGACTTTCCCAAATGAATAACATTACACCCGTCGAAGTTTGTCAATGGCTGCTTTGTGCAGATTTAATGAAGAAGAACGGAGTGCGATACTATTTTCTTATTATTTTTGGACTTTAGGTACACATTTATTTTGTTTTTATCTATGTATACGTCAAAAACAATCTCGTCAACGTCAACTTATTGAGGGCTACTAATAACAATGAATATACTGCGTAGTTATTTATCTCATGAGTGATCTCTACTACCGAAATGTGTGGCCGCTTTTTATGTCATGGACATGTTTTTTTGAAATGGAGCGCACGATTTCTCAAATGGAGCGTTTTAGATGCAACTCCTCCATTGATAGATAGTGCAATCGACTCAGAATCCTTAGTACTCGTGACGCTGCATGGACAATATACTTTATTTTTAAATAATTCAAGCGTTTTTATTAATATAGATTACAATTAGGCACATGTATGAGTAACATTGAGGCACAAATAGATATGCTTATAAGTAATGGTAATTTAATAAAACTGTATTATTGAGTCTGCAAGTACGTATAAACTTTAATAAATTTAAAAATGAAATATCAATATTCCTTCATTTATATATTGTCACTTATAAGAAAGGTGTACGGTAATATTTAGTCACGTGTGGCCTCAGCTAAATTTGTTTTCACCAATCCAAACAATCACGCAAATTGTTCTTACCAATGGAGCAAGGTTTAAAAATAGAACTATATAACATGTATACGACATTAATTCAGATAAATTGAGACAAAGTGAAATACTTTTGCTTCTTATTTGCTTTACTTTTAAATTGCCTACATTAGACATAGGGTTGTGACTAAATATTTAAAGATTTGTGTACCAAGATCGAGTTCCAGATTTGAACTCGCGTAATTGGGAGGAGCTGAGCTGCCGGAAACAATGAGATGCTTATCAGTTTGCTGGAACTCACGGGCCGCCATTTTGTCGCGAAATGAAATTAATGTGTCTCCCATTATGGTAGCGCGATTTATGCGCACCCAATTAAAAGTTCCGAGCGTTGAAGACTCCAAATTAGTGGAATTCGCGCACATTTATCAAGACATCAACGTTGCCTCGCGCTACGCGAAACTTCCCAAATTTAAATTAGAGACGATTTTTACAGCTACCTCCCGAGGGGGGTGGGGGGGTGCTACCCTTTCCTTATAACGAGGAAGGCCTCATGCATTTTTATGTGCTTCTTTTTTCGCCGGCGTTTTAAACAAGGGGGTGAGCGTGGGGGTGTCGGGGGAGAACTTTTTTATTCGCGTCTTGATAAGTTAGGGTTGAAATTAGACGTTCGAGTTTCGCCCGCGGAATTCATAATGACCAAAATTAATAAGTTTTGCCTGTTCAGCAGTGCGGTCTATGATCAAATTCGATATAACTTCAGCGATACAGTATAAGAATAAAATGTTGTATAATTCCTTATAAAACTTACTGCTTGGTAAGGTTTTCTTTTTCACTTGTTACTCTATTTATACGATAACCTCAGTAGTACCTACAATTAAAATTGTTTAGCGTATGAAAGCAACAGCAAACAATAAAAACGAAAATGTTCATCTCATATGCTATGTTTATAACCAAATCATCACAATTAATGTTAATTTTATAATATAATTATTAGTTTTTATGATTAAATCTAAAATAATATATAGGTATTAATTTTTAATCTATTTCTGTACAATTGAGTAAGTGTCTTTTTCGAGGAATTAATAGAAGGTTAAAGGTGGTAGATTCTTTCGTGGTTCGACAACAGCCACATAAATCTGCCTAACAACAGCTTTTAGAAATTCTGCGTTCTGGTTTGAAGGGTGTGAAGGAATCACGGAGACATATTTATATACTCAGTGCAACTTTAGGAATGAAATATCGGATATAATTGCCAATAATCTTATTATTAAGACTTTATTGTCATTCATGTACTCTCATACGCTACGAAACTAAGTCAATTTTTCATTTACTTTATAACTCTTAGCAGTGCTGTTAAAATAAATAGTATGATAATTTAATAATTATATTGTTAACTTGTATAGATAAACGGACCTAAAAGAGTGCATTACGAAATTATGTATGATTCATTGTCTTAAAATAATGAAAAGCAATATGACCTCACAACTATTTCTATCTAATAAAAGCGCATGCAGTCCGTCTGATGGCATGGACATCTGTAATGAACCCCAGGTAAGATAAGAGTCTTCCCTGAGGTTCATCACAGATGCTTTGCTACTTTTGAGGACTAAGTTGTAACACTTTGAATTAGTATGTCTCCCTTACCAAACTCTTCAGACTTTTTTATAGTATGAAAGTAGCAAACGAGCATGCAGCCCATCCGATGGTAAGTTGCTACTGCCACCCATGGACATCTGTAATCAACCCTGGATAAGATCACCTTAAGTTACTTACTACGTCTGATGCCGCTTCTAGACACTTAACATCCGTGTATTTTATGTACCTTGTCCGTCTCGTAACTTGCATATTTGGAAAACTACCCACTTTGTAAATCTTAAGTATTATGATCATAACAAGGATAGAATATTTGCACGCATGCCGAATATTGTATTTAATTTTACGATTACATAAGTTCTCATGATAAGTAAATGTAATTTCTTATGAAAATAAAGTTTTTAAACCTAATGTTAGCCACAGATGCGTTACTACATCTGAGGGCTAAGATGGAATCCCTTGGAAAAGTATGTCGCCCTTACTAAAAACCCTTCTGCCTCTTCTTACATAACACTGCGGTTATGAGGCAGAAATAGGTGTAACGGTGGTGCTTCCGGAGTCGAACCACAAATAATTCTACCATTAGAAGGCGTTGAGGTCATTGGGCCGACCAAAGTATCTGTGTCTAACATCAGGTAAAACTGTAATCCTATCTGGATTAATCACAACTGTCCATGGGCATTCTTGTCACATGTGTTTTTTAATAAGGTTGAAGTAACAAACGAGCATGTAGTCTACCTGATGGAATAGGTCACCGCCGTCGCCATGGACGTAAGCAACGTTTTGTAGAACAGGGGTTATATCGATTGGCACTCATAGAGACGTTACTACTCCCGAGGTCTACGATGATCGCCTCATTCAAAATTGTTCTAAAGATACTTTTTTTTATCAATCAACCTCGGCAATATCAATATGTTTACCAATGCACTTTAGTGTCATAATATTTTCCGTATTTTGAAGGGGGCGTTAAAAAGTCATTATAAAACAGCAGTTAACGCCTTGTTTGGGCTTTCGGATGAATTATTGTAAAAGCTTCTGATACAAAAGTTTACTGTGAGATACAAATTTCTATATCCACGTATCTACATCGAGGAAACGTAGTAGAAATAAAGAAAGGTTTTTTTTATAGTATGGAAGTAGCAAACGAGCCTGCAGCCAATCTGATGGTAAGTAGCTACTGCCGCCCATGGACATTTGTAATCAACCCTAGGTAAGATCAAAGTCTCACTTAAGAATAGCCGCGTTGGTACCCCTGAGGGCTAAGATGGAATGCTTCGGAAATGTATGTTTCCCTTACCACACCCTTCAGACCAGAACACAGCAGCGCTTAACACTGCTGTTATTAGGCTGAAATAGGTGTGGCGGTGGTGCTTCCGGAGTCGAACCACAAAGAGTTCTACCTACCTTCAAAGTAAATAATTAAATTCGTAAGTAACGAGAAGTTTCTTGTGTATCGTACTAAAATATATTAAAGTTATCATTAATGAGTATATTAGGAAAAAAAAACCTGGTATCATTTTACAATACTCGATTCATTTAAGTTACGCGATTTCAATACGGAACTGTAAGGAAAGGTGAGTGACCACCAGAGGTGGTAAGTGACCACCTTTGACCAAATGATCGAGTAGGTAGATCATGTTATTGACATTGGAGTTTCCTGTTTAGATTAATTTAAAAATTTATCATTTTAGGTAAGCACTCATTTCGAACCCGGACAGATGAGCTTCAACTATATAGCTGTAACAAATAGAGTACTAGAATTAGTCTTGTACTCTCCCATCCGCGTGGTGAAGCGGTCATCATACGGGTCTGACAAGCAGTGGGTCCCGGGTTCGATCCTCGCCCAGACAGACATCTAAATGATTAGTTTAGATTTCTGTTCTGTTTCTGGGTGTTTGTGTATTCGTCTTTGTGTGTCCATGGCACCCACGACACAGGAGAAAATCCTAATGTGGGGCTATGAGTGTAGAAAGCGTTTATGTTTTAAGTTTACTTATTTTATGCAAGGTTCATAAGAAGATAAGAACTGCTACGATACAAAGTAGGCTTACAACCTTTTGGTCACTCTATTGTTTAGTAGTTTATACTAACGAATACATTTCATTTCATCCAGATGCACCCTATTGAAAGAAATAAAAATGATCATATATGCATCAGAAAATTAAAAGATATATTAATAGAAAAATGTTATTACACTTATAACAAATTCTTAAATGATGATTTGAAAATATAGACATACAAAAATATGTGAAGAAATATGTCAATTTGAAAAAAAATCTATTTAGAAATATAGCTTCTAGAATTTAATAGTTAATCACGAATATGTGAGTGCCATACATTTAGAAAATTTAACCGTTATATTAAATTTTTGGCGACCTTTTTTATTAATCTAAATTATTGTAATTTTTGGCCTTCTTATGTAATCTGTGGGTTACTATAATTTTATTATAACAACAATAATTGACTGAATAAAGAATATGATTATATTTCCGCCTAATAACCATGTCTAGCTCTGTGTATCCACCTATGAGCGTTATATAAGTTGACCTCAGATAGGACTCCAATGCTATCTAAGATTGATTACAGGTGACATTCAATGGTAGTAAATTGTTATTTGACGAACAACGTACTGGCTTCCTGTTTCAATTTAATAATGTAATATAATCTTACAGTCGTGGTAAACCCTTTGTGACTTAAGGCATAGTTCTTATCAACCTGTCTGTAGCGAACTTCAGGTAAGATACTTATCCTATCTAGAGAGAACTACAGATGTCCGTGAGTGGCAGTAACCACTTACCATCTGGTAGGCTGTAAACTCTTTCGCGAATTATATATATCAAAAACAAAACTTAGATTTATAAATAGATAGCTTAAATCAGTGCCTTAAAATTAAACTCGCGTTTTGATAGAGTTTTATCCACAACCATAAATAATTATTCTTATTAAAAGACATTCGCACCAATACAGGTCACAAGCCCAATTCGTAATTATTATTAGTGTCCGACACATCCATTAATACATTCGGAAGGGAATTGAAACGCGTAAAATGTGTTCGGACGTAGTGCGGCGAAGCTTTGAGCGTGGAGCGTGTGAGCGAAAGTGAAAGCACATGGGGACACTTGTTGAGCCAATGTGTGGGCATGCGCGGACCACATATCCGCTACCTGTTTACATCCGTTATCAATCACGTACGATTATCTACAAACGCATACGTAATGTTTGATATGACGATGCTGGTGTGATAAACATTGTTTTAGCGTTTAATACGTTTTTTCACATGAATCGCTGGATTCTGTTATAGTATTCGTTTGTTTCACTTTATTTTTAAAGTATTTTTAGTCGTTTTAAAATGTATTTAACACCTTTAATTAATATGTTTCTGCATGTAGATACAGGTACTAAAGTGGATACTAATTAAAATCTTTTGTTGTTAAAAGTTTCAAGTTCAATAAAGCTTTTAGGTGTGATAAATTTCTTTAGGTATAAATATAATAATAAAAAAGCGCTTGGTATATTTTATCCTTATTATAAATTGGATTGTAACAAGTAAGAGCGGTAAGTCGGATTTCTGCAATTATGCGAATAGGAGAGAGTCATTAGGGCAATCAATCCGGCGGACGGCGCTGGCCGGAAGGGAGGGCGGCTCTCGTATTATAATTCGCGTCTAATAACGTCGTTAACAACGCACATTAAAACAAAACAAACAGCGGAGAGGCGCGGGCGCGGGCGGGCGCCATCCTTCCTCGAATCCGTGTCATTAATTTACGTAATGCGTAGGTACGCGCTATCCCCAAATATTTAAGAAGCCTCCTCCGGGAGCGCCCGCTCCTCCACTATTCCCCTCCCCCGCCCTTCCCGCCACCCACAACCCGCCTGCCGAGAATTATGGCGGCCGCCTTGTAATTATATTTTTTAATTTATCTTCCTTAGCGAATACAATGGAGGTGCCACCCCGCCACCGGAGCGCTTCCTTCTCGTGCTGAATATTGTATCAGGCTGCTGAAAAAAGGAAAGAACGCTTTAATTACAAGCGAGAGCGCGGCTGGCATTACAAGTTAAATATTTGATGCTGTCTCTTTCTTGTCCTCTGGCCGCCCCGCGCCCCGCATCTCCCTGACCACTCGTCAATAATTAAAACACCTATTAACTCATTTGTTTGTTCTACTGACCCCTTGATAGTATTAAACGTTATGTATCTACCTTTATATATTAGCTGTGAACCTTCTTAAGCCTATAGTTGTATGAATACTAATTACTTACCTGGTATACCAAAAATAAACTAAGTCGCTTGCCAAAAATAATTACGTAGGCTATTTAAATTTAAAGTACAAGGAAATTGACTACGTGCTAGCTTTGTAAAACATCCCATTGCCTTTAATTTTCATATAATACCGGACTAATAAACAGATATACTAATACTCAAATAAATCACAAACAACTACAAGACGCCTATACAAAAAGTGAAATCATAAATGGCTGTGGATGGATAAACTTCACATATGTTTTAGAACTTTATCCATGTACAAGATATGTATCAATTAAATAAGCTAACACGATGGCAACACGATTTGTGGTTTGTAATCTACCTTTGTTATCTGGAGGACTGAAGTTAAAAGCCAAGACTTAATCCGTTGATTAATCAATCAGTTTTCGCACTTACTGTCTCCTGTCGTGAAGACAACTACTTACAATTACGTACTAGCTTATTCCCGCGGTTTCGCCCACTTCAGTCACATTTACCTTGGTAATTAGTACCCTATATGTTAATCTAGATCTTGAACTATCCATATGCTTAGTTTCAACGAAATCCGACCAGTAGATTTTACGTGAACGAATAACAAACACACATACATCCTCACAAACTTCCGCCTATACAATATGAGTAAGGCATGTCCGAAAGCTGACAGGCCAGCGTGGTAGACAATGGCTTACACCCTTCTGATTTAAAGACCTCTGTTCAACAGTAGAAAAGTAATAGATTAACAACATTGATTTCTCCTATTAAGACTTAATTGGCTTTGTATAGAGACTGTCTGACATTACGTCCATTTTTTCATTTACGTCAGAAACCTTAGCAGTGTCTTTAATAAAACGTAAAATAACTTATGATAATTTTATATGAAATGTTGTTACCTTGTTTGGATATATCAACATTATCTAATACATGTATGTACATACTAGGTTATGACCTAGATTAACACACATGGTAGGTACTCATTATAATTACTGGTAAACGTGATTGAAGCGACCAGAACTGCGGGAATAAGCGAGTATGTACATATGTATGTCTCCACAATAGAAGACCATAGTACGATAACTTAATATGTATGATTCATTGTTTTAAAACTATGAAATGCAGGCAGCAACGCATTTAAAGATGGTAGAGCCCTTTATACTTTAACGCTGTAAGCACTACCGCTGTACCCGTATCTGCCTAATAAAAGCTGTGCTAAACGCTGCTGTGTTCTGATTTGTACGTGGTAAGGAAGACATACTTATCCGAGGCATTCTATCTTAGTCCTCACGGGTAACATTAAACGCTTAAACATAAACGCTTTTTACATTCATAGCCCCACAGTAGGATTTTCTCCTGTGTCGTGGGTGCCATGGACACACAAAGACGAATACACAAACACCCAGACCCAGAACAGAAATCTAAACTCATCATTCAGATGTTTGTCTGGCCGGGGATCGAACCCGGGACCCACTGCGCGGCAGACCAGTATTGTGACCGCTCCGCCACACGGGTCGTCAACATTGCATGTATGACCAACCTTAGTCTTACATTAATCCTATCTGAGGTTGATTACAGATTCCCATGGGTCGTATCAGGTGGTCAAGATGCTTGTTTGCTACTTGTTTTATCAGATTGTGTAGTTAACAAGCATGAGGTCCACCTGATGGGAAGCGGTTAATGCTGGTCTGGAATCCGTAAGCAACATCGAATAGAATACGAGTTCTATATAAATCAATCGAACATAG
>MOOZ01000678.1:258781-269593 GCA_002930495.1 Cecropterus lyciades | reverse complement strand
TGAAGGAAAATATCGCGAGGAAACCTACACACCTGAAAGTTCTTTAAAAAAGTTCTCAAAGGTGTGTGATGTCTACCAATTCGCACTTGGCCAGCTCGGACTATGGGCTAAAACTCTCTTATTCTGAGAGAAGACCCGTGCCCAGCAGTGGGACTATAATGGATTGACGGAAAACTCTTAATCTCTATTATTACTTTATACCATTTAAAATTATCGGTGTCAGATTGTAAAGTAATTCACTAATTAAAATCCAAAATACTGAGAGTTACGTCGTACAGCTTAAAACTGTTATTATCCGACTGCGAGGAAAGGTTATGTTTTATGGGATGAAATATATATTACATCTTGAGCGATATATTATATCCCGCGATGTCGGTTTACACTGCAAGATGTTAAAAGGTGTTAAAAGAGCTCTCCTTCAAAGCCGGCGATGCATTGGTGACTCCCCTGGTGTTGCAAATGTCCATAGGCGACGGTGACTACTTTCCATCAGGTAGCCCGTATGCCTTATCGTTAGGTTTAAGTATAAAAAAAAGATATACATTTTGGTTTAGCTTCGATCACCACTGTTCTTCATCGAAATGGCTGAATTCTGTAATGGATTATATGGAGATTGTTGTAATTCTTTATTTATAATATATATAATATTATAATGTATATAATAATTACAGTTGTCAGCACAGTGTCTGTCAGTTCTAGTACAAAATATTACATCTCGATATGTTATATTACCAATATCCTATAGTCAAGGAGTGGCTTCATTGTATGCGTGTCATATTCTATGCTACAAACCGTTAGACAGATTTCTACATATATTTACTAGACTGCAATTAAGTATCATGTTTTTTAATTTCATTTTTGTTACCTGGTAATAAACTTATTTTTTTAAGTTTGAATTAGTAAACGAACATGCAGTACACCTAATAGTAAGCGGTCACAGACTGCCATCCTTGGAAATTCGTAAGCCACGTTATACAGAAAAGGCATTCCACGAGTTGCTACTTCCGAGGTCAAATAGTTAGTAATTGAGATATCACTTACATCATATCTTTACAATCTTTAAACTTTAAGATTAGATTAGTCTTAATACTCCAAGTCTTACTAGTTAGACGAGGTCACAAAAATTGTTGTAATATGCTATTGTTTGGACTTAAAAGTGGGAAATTTGTAGAGAATCAAAATAGTTTTATAAATATTTTTGAACAAAGTGAACCCTATCATCCTTAGTTTGTTAATTTATTACAGGAAAACTAATATTATACTCATAAGTGTGTATTATAGGTACTGCCAGTCTTCTATAAATATTCGATCGAAATTTTGCTACTGCTCTACGCAACCCTTAGAAATTTAGAATTAACAAATGTCATCTTGATAAAATTCAATTTTCCATTTTCGACTTTATCACAGGCCCACGTTACTAAATTTTATTTGTATTGGACTCGTTAAAACAAACATACATAGCAAATAAGGAGTTCCGTTATCTACCTTTTTCATAATAACTCGCTAAAATTATAATATAGTCATTCGAAATACAAACACTTGCAATTTTCAAATCCATAACATAATCAGAAGAAGAATTCGACTCTCCAGATTTATTTACTTACATAGGTACCTACATCCTTTGTTGAGAAACTGCACTTAGAGAGAAGACAAATAGGTTGCTTAGGAAATTACCTCGAAAGAATGTGTTACAAATTAATTATTACGTCATTTTTTGTCAGTTTGCGTTTATTGTTTTACAACCTTTTCAAATTATTATGCAGTAAAATAAAGTGTTCACACTTCTTAGGGGCAAACTTCAATGGAATTCCGTTTCGATTTTTAATTATGATCTTCATGACTAATGTGTATTTTACCGAAAATTATATCCCTATGTATTCACAATTATTTCACCTGACATGCCAAACATGGAAACAGTCTTGGATGATACGATGATACTTAGAACAATGAAATGGCCAAAACCATTGAAATGATAAGGATAGCTCTCACCGACTTTTTATACTACGTACACATTTAGATTTTAGATAGGTATGAATAAGATGTGATCACACAAATCTTGATATAAGCTCATGACTGAAAATCTCGACATTAATACGATATTGTTTGATCTCGCGCGAATATGCTAGTGTGCGCTCGCTTTTAATATAATGACTGTCGACGATGATGTGTCTAGGTCTACAGTGTAGTGTATTACTTTATAAGAATAACGCAGTATAGCAAGTATGTGTGTTCATTAACGTGACAAACACGTACGGATAAGATGGTGTTTTAATCATCAAAAATAATAGTAATTAAAATCATTAGTTAGGTATTCATTTTCCAATTTCGTACCAACCGTTTGTGCCTTTGTCCAATGAATACTTAGAAGATAAAAAATTGAAATATTACCACACCTTTTTATCAATTCCTATTGAAAATCAAAGAAAAAGTCTTTGAAGTCTTATTAAACGATTTCTTCAAAAGAATGATAAATACAGAAAAAATCTAATAACATTAGACGTATTTCGAAGCGGCGAGGCGTGTATTTTTAATTCTCTCGCAAGCCTACTTATTTAAAACGGGCTCCAATTAAAAGCTCGCGACAGGTTTGAAAAGCGGAATGAAAGAAAGTACAAGTAGATGGGGAAATATGCTCGTGTTTACGGAAACCTCCTCAGGCAAATATTATCGCGAGACGAGCGCGATCAAATATTCAGGCGGCGCGCGGAGGCGGCCGCGGGAGCGGGACGCAACCCTCTCCAACTTTCAAGCCCTTCCCTTTGCACGCCCTACACTAATTACGTTTAGAGTTCTTAAGCGAAATTACTTAGACCCCTCGCCACCCCTGCCCCCTCGCGACCCCCATCCGGAAATGAGGCGCGTTGGAAAAACAAGAGGAAAGCGTTATACTTATAAGGCGCTCACTGTCTCTGAACGGCCCAAATCTGGGCAATCTCTAAAAAATGTTGATGTAATGATTTTTTTCTTCATTTTCGCGAACATTCTGTTCATGAGCGGTTGCTAAGTGAAAAGCAATTAAAGCACGGGCGAGTGATCTCCACCCACCACCCTGCATCGGAAGACCCCTGCCCCCATCCCACCTCGAGACATACTCAATCAACAAAAAAAGAAAATTATAATAAACACAATTTTGGTTTTGTATGCGTTTTCGGATTTTTTAACTATATCGTCATCGTATCAATCGTAAACGATTATTGACTACGAATCGCCTATCAATTTTCTATGGTATTCTATTCTATGTCTATGGTCGGTATTTAATCTATTTTTCGCTTTGATTATGGGTCAAATCATCTAATTTTATTCAAAGTATATACACAATTTACAGAATTCTTTTTAAACATCAGTAATACTCCACCATCTATTCATGAGGTATATCGTTATGGAGAAGATGCGGCAAGAGAAGCTCCATAACACACATATTTATAACAAGATTCAAAAACAATTTTTCACCATCGCTAAACCATTAATGTTCCACTGTTGGGCACGAGTCTTCTCTCAGAATGAGAAAGTTTAGGTGATAGTCCACCGCGCTGGCTAAGTGCGAATTGGTAACTTTACACACCTTTGAAATTCTTTTTTAAAGAACTCTCAGGTGTGTAGGTTACCTCACGATG
Source organism: Cecropterus lyciades (assembly GCA_002930495.1). Lineage (NCBI taxonomy): Eukaryota > Metazoa > Arthropoda > Insecta > Lepidoptera > Hesperiidae > Cecropterus > Cecropterus lyciades. The sequence continues at coordinate 265,979 of MOOZ01000678.1, read as the reverse complement.
TTCTCTTTCACCGTAAAGTGGCGATAATTTCTTAAATATATTTAAATTATATAACGTCATAATAATGAATTAATTAATATTAAAATGAAATGGATATTAAAAAAATAGAAAGTTATATGTAAAAGGAAATAATTTTAAATATAAAAAGTGGCATCAAAATCACTGTCCCTAGGATGAGTTCCCAGAATGCTGGCAACATTACCTCCTTGAATAGCTAACCTAATTCGTTGGCCGAGGTATGTGCCAGCTTTCTGAACATTCGTTGACTCTATCAAACGTTTCATAATTTCTAATATACACATAATTTATAATTTTAGAAAAATCTGCGGTACGTGCCTAGAATGCGAACCTCGGACCCTCGATTGACAGGCCGAATTTCAACCATTAGACTATCACTGATCTACAATTTTACCTTACGCTAATAAATCTTGTAAAGTCGGAGCTACACAATTTTACCGATCAAATAATTATTTGTTCTATACTAAAAATAAATATTAACGCTTTTATAAACTTTGTCTAAGGATATGATAAAAGTTTCTGTCAGTTTGATGATATGAAGCGGTATTTTATTGTAATAACGAATGAAATTAAGGACTTAGCCACCTTTCACAACTTATATGGTATTGCCATATAATTTTTATTTTTAGTATTTAATACTGTATTTTTAGCAAAGAACTTTTATCTGACGTACCAACATTATGTTGAACTGTTAAGATTTTAATCCTGTCAAAAAGTTTTCTGAAGGACTTACTATATCAATATATTGCTCGTATTGCATTTTCATGGTAAAATGAAAAAAATCTATGTCACCAGCACTACCCCACACCAAATTCCCATAGGACCTAATGCCATGAAAGTAGCTGAAGTATATCTACGTAAGTATACGGACATCCTTTATTCGTCTAATTCTCCTAACAACAAAAGCTGCAATACTAAGTCTGCTATGCAGACCGCAGTCTAGAGTCAATGGTCATCCTCCAGAAAACAGTTTTATTAACAAATTGCTAGGCTCAACATTTCGCACATTCGTCGTCATTCTTACATTTGGCAGACAAAATTTAATATCAGTTACTTATGCCACATAATAATAACATTGTCAATTTTCCATGCCTCTCATTATCGTACTTTAATTTCCCAATTTTCAAACATTCCAATCACGACAAGCTAGGAGACTCCATCATCCGATCGGAAGAGACGACGTTTTGAGCGTTTGTCATAGGTACAACAACGGCGTATAATTTCCTGTTTTACTCAAATTGCTTTGATGCGCGGTAAATGGATTTTGAAACGGCTCCTAAAGGCTCTTTGGTAAATAAATTTACTTATGAAGTTATCACATAACCATATGATGGTATCCCGATAATAGATTAATTACACGTTTTAAAATTATCAGACATTAAAATTTTCTAGATATATCTTTTCAGGTACCTTAATGTTTTTGAACACGATTGCAGTAACAAATGAGTACCACTAGATGGTAAGTAGGTATCAATTTATCATGATTGCTACTCAAGGATATTTTGAAACCAACTTAATGTAAAACTGTGAGTCTACCTGGCGCTGATCACAGATGCGGTCCCACTCCTGACGATTAATATGAAGAACTGCTTCAACTAGTTACAGATATAGGTAGTACCTCCCCGGTCGAACTATTCTTGTTCTACCCATCCAAATACCGGTTAAGGTTATTATATCAATCTCGTGCCTAAATGTTAAAATTATATTTATAGAAAAATGTAAAAAAGGAAGAATGCTCTTATTCAGTTACTTTATCTGTTCTAGACTAAAGTAAGCCTAATCAAACCGTTGGGTATCTATACATTACAAACTTGTAGCCATCATTGCCTGAGACCTGAAGTCTTAGGCAATAATATTAACTGTTTTTTGAATAAATTAATCATTTAATGATTTTAAATTAAGCCTCGCTAGCAAATTCCTTGCGACTGAAAAGTTTCCACAGATTAATGAGATCTAAATAATTAATGAGCGTGCTAAATTGGTTTCTTTTTTCAGAGTAAGAGAGTAGGGTAGGGGCAGCAATGAAAAACAAGCTATAATTGCAACCCCGTCACCGAGGGACAAACCATGACTTTTCTCTCTGGCATGCCTCTGTCGTTTTTGCTTGTGTGCTGCTACCCTAGCGATTAGAGTAGGTGTTACATTTAAAAATATTTTTGTGATTCAAACTACGGGATTATTAAGTATATGTCGATGTTATTATATCGATCACTATTTAATAATGAGTATTAATTTAATTAAAGCTCTACGCGATTAGCTACCTATAATTTCCTATTTAAACAAAAGTAAAACCACAAACAAAAGGTAACGTAATGACTTCGGTGTAACCTACCTATGTGAATAAACTATTTGGGCACTTTTTTGTTATCAGATTATAAACACAATAAACGTATATAAACAATCGAATTCAAAAAATCGAATGATATTTACCTATTATTGTTGGTTTGCAACGTGATATCATAAACAAAATTAGGTACGAGTTTGGCTCGCATGAGGTTGGTATACATAGATACGTTTGATACACACTACCACAATAGAGGGGTAGGAAGACCATGGAACACAGAAATGTATTTCTATGGAATTAATTTCAATGCTATGACCGTTAAATAATATTCCACATGATCAACCATTACGTAATTTTCTTAAACGAAACATTTAAAAAAGAAGTGGTTTTCTAAGCAAATTTCAGTTCGTTGGTTTTCCACAATACCGTATTCTTAAGTTATCGCATAATCTAAACGGAATATGGGAAAAATACGATTTAGATATTCAAATGATTGACATCTCTCCGGGCGGTCAACCGCTACCCGTCTCAGCATTTGCAATTTCACCCCTACTCACCCCAAGCTACCGTTACATATTGTTACTTGAATCTGACCACTATTGAATAGATTGTGATCAAGCACAAAAACTTTAATTTCATTCAATTCTTCGATAAATCTTAACGGTTTTCGTTCTAAATTTAACGATTTACCTAAAATACTCCATGTTTTGATTGCGGCAACGCCGGAACCACGTATTTCTGGCATATAACAGAGATGTACTTAGGTAAGCTTATTATTATTATGTTTGGGTTTCAAGGGTGTGGTGAAGTAACAAACGAGCATGCTGACCACCTGATGGTAGGTTGTTTACTACCGCCCACGGACATCTGTAACCAACTCCACATAAAACATATTACGTGAAGTCAATTACAGATTCGTTGTTATGGACAGAATTACACACTCATGAATAATTCGGCTAGCGGATGTCTTAAAGCAACATTAATCACTTAAAATGAAGTGGACTGCAGGCTCGTGTCTGTATACATAAGTATTCTCGCATAACATATGTACCTATACAAATTAGTCTAATCACCATAACTTTGGTCTCAACCGAGCACTTAAGTAGTACCTAATGAGTAACAGAGTGGCGTGCGCTCGTTGCAGATGCGAGGTGCAGTCGCAACGCGCGTGCGATACTTGTGCCACCCTAAAAGCTATTGTCGGCCTCACAAAAAACCCACCCAGATTGTTTACTTCACTTTTTACCTTTTTTTAAACTTCTGTTTAGCTTTTTATACGTATTTTCGTCGTTGCGCACGCGGCCGCGGCTTTTGTACGAATTTCATTGAAGCGTTATGCGTCTCTATTGTCATCGATGATGTCGAGGTAATTCATTTTTAATGTTTAGTTAAATGTAGATAATCGCCTAAATTGCACAACCCTCCTTACGTAATTTGTTAACTCTATCCTAACATTATTAAATGTGATAATGTTTTCAATATAATTGATTATTATTTTGAACCTAATAAACAGAAAGATAGTTTTTTAATAAATACTTGTAAGAAAGACGTATTTGTGATTTTGATAGATTTGTAACGTTCAGATGTTATCTAGAGTTGACGACAGAGGTCCACTTACCATCAGTCGGACTTCATACTCGTTTGTTACTTCTAAACTATACTTATAAAAAAGTACCCAGCAATCTATCTAACTGTGCGCTTGAACTAAGTAAATTTTTAGGTTAAATTCGTTGTATCACCTATAACTATAGGTATCCGACGTGGCCACAGTAGTCACTAAGAGTTTAACTTAACTTAGGCTTATAGTCCATAACTGAGGTTAACCCCAGATGCGTTGCTACCCTGAGAACTAACATGAAACGCGTTTAATAAGTATATCTCCCTTACCACACCCTTTACAAGAACTCAGCTATGCATAACACAGCTGTTATTAGGTAGTTATAGGTGTGAATTCTGAAGTCGAAACACAAAGAGCTTTATCACCTTTGAAAGTTAGTTTTATTCCAGTTATAAACTTTTGTTTTATTTACAACATTATATTATTTGCTACTACGAAGAATTTCTAGCCATACTTATCTATCTCTTATGACAGGCAGTGCATACCGTAGCGTAGCTCTACAGCCTCCACCGAATTATCTATGAACAGGTTTGTACAACGTATCCATGCGGTGTAGTTATAGGTAAGTATTTAATATTAAAATACAGCTTATAGTAGGTAATAAAGAAATATAGACATATTATTATTATTCAATTCAATTATTTTCTACATAACAAATTTTAATGAAATGAAATTTCTTTATTTTGCATAGGCCTATGGGGGCACTTAAAAATTGACATTTACAATATTTTTTCTTACACTACCGCCGGATTAGAAAATTACCTCATCTGAGAAGATCCGGCAAGAAACTCAGCTGGTTTGTCTTTTTTCTTTCGAATATTTTTTTTAAACCACCTTGTTTATTACATGGGCAATTAAAACTAGCTCCAGTATGATGCCTTACATTTGATTAAACAGAGACTTGCTTGGCAAGATACGAAGATATTTTTTTTGTGACGGGGGGAAAACCTTCAAAAAGTACACCGAAGCCTTGGGAGAGACTCCGGGTTATTTGGGAGTTTTACCCACTAAAACCCTCTCGGTGGCTTTCCTTAGCGCTTGCAAGATATGCTATACTTTTACTATATACATAAAAGTACCCTACCTAGATAAAACTTTCTTATCCTTGTAGTTCCAGGACCAGAATAGAGCTACGGTATTCCCTGCCTGTCGTAAGAGGCGACTAAAGGAGGTTCTGGGGTTGCGGGCGGCAAGAGAGTGAGCTCGAGCCGTCCAGCCAAGCGACCTCGGGAAGGACGGCAGCATGTGTGGTCACATACCGTCGTAACATTTGAAGGCACGGTGACTGCAAATGCTCACCGGGGAGAGCCCATAAGGGACATCGCGCTCGGAGGACTCCAGTTGCGTTCCGTTGGAGATCCCGGAGTCCTCCACGCAGCGCTGAGGACGGCAATCAGGGGGTTTTAGTGCGGTAAAAATCCCACATAATACGGCGTTGCTTCCACGGCGTTGGGTACCTTTTGAAGGTTTCCACCTCGTTAAACTTTCTGGTTTTTATTAGTTACTTAATTACCACAAACATATCTACATTCTTACACGAGAAAGAACTCGCGAGCATATGTTAGCAAAGTATTATATAAAGTTCAATCGTAGGTTTACGCATAAAAAGTGAGGCCTTAATAAAACACTGTTAATGTAGTTTTTGTAAGATCTACCTCGAAATTATCTAGGTAGATATGTGCTTGTAGAATTATTTACAATTGTAACAACAGTTAAAATGATTTCGTTACAAATTGAACGAGCTAACAATTCAGATAAGCGTACTATGCGTGGAGTAAGTGTGATATGAATAAAACAGTTCATAGATCATCCATTAACTGAAGCTACAAGGCATTACAGCACCGTCGGTACCGTACTAAAATTTTAATAGCGGTAAATTTTCATGAACGTTTCTTTGCTTTGTAAGGCAAAGCAGTTTTTCATTAAAAGCAGATCGACATAGAAATTCGGGTCAGTAGCGAATAGCGTTCGGGTCTTGTACTAGATATTTCATCATTTTATTACTGTCCCACAGCTGGGCCTATCCCTTTGAAGTGATAGTCCCAGCATAGTTCCCACTTTTCAGAATGACAAAAAATATAATGAAAGGAGAATGATACTAAGCAGTGTGGCAAGACCTATACCACCATCGCGCCGTATTCTAGCTTGAAGTATGCATTTCGTTGCAAGGATGTTCATGCATTTAGTTGCAAGGGTGTGGATGCCGAGTAAAACATGAGGCGGCCTACGTGGACATGAAGAATGGCATCACATTTCTAATTGATTTCCGGTAGAACTTCTGTTTTATGTGAATTTGTTTACAGCTGTTCATAGGTAACAGCGACCATCATGGTGGACTGCATCCTTGATATTAGATATCAAATTTATTTTTTGATCCCTACTAAAAATATCAACTTAAAATGTTTAAAGAATACTATTTGAGGACCCTAATGAAGACTTACAAAAAGCCGTTATTGTTGCACATATGAAGAATGCGGGTGTGTAAAGAGAACTCTGTTTTGAAACATAAGTATAAATGACCTAACAAATTCAACTTTCTTTAAATCTTATCTAAATAGTTACTTAGGAGATCTTTATAAACCAAAGATCTTTTTAAAAAAATATTAACGGATCTTTTCCAAATTATATGTCAACACTAGTAAGGCTTACCTCAGTTGACATCAGAGAAATATTTCATTTCGTGTTTCTTTAAATGTAAATTTAAAAAAACACGTAATGACTCATAAATATATATAAATATAAATAACTCTTAATAACTCAAAGTAAATAGCACCACCAGTGTAATGCGCTGCTGTGTTCTGGTTTGAAGGATGTGGCTTTAAGCGAGACATATTTTTCAGAGGCGTCCCATCGTAGCCCTCAGGATAGAAACGCATCTACGACTAACTCTGTAAGACTGATCTTATCTGGGGTTGATTACAGCGGCAGTGGCCACTTACGACCAGGGGGACTGCATGCTCCTATGCTACACATTAAATAGTGAAGGTGGTGCTTTGAAAGTGGTAGAACTCTTTGTAGTTCGATTCCGGTTTGACCACCGCCATATCTATTTCTGCCTAATAACGGCAGTGTTATGCGCTGTTGTGTTCTGAAGAGTGTGGTAAAGGAGACATACTTTTCCGAGGCATTCCATCTTAGTCCTCAGGGGTACCAACGCATCTGTGGCTAACCTTAGGCGAGACTTTGATCTTACCTAGGGTTGATTACGGGTGTCCATGGGCGGCAGTGGCCATTTACCATCAGGTGGGCTGCATGCGCGTTTGCTACTTCCATACTAC
>MOOZ01000678.1:226938-245198 GCA_002930495.1 Cecropterus lyciades | reverse complement strand
AAATCTAAACTCATCATTCTGATGTCTGTCTGGCCGGGGATCGAACCCGGGACCCACTGCGTGTCAGACCGGTGTGGTGACCGCTCAGCCACGCGAGTCGTCATAACTACTTTGGTATAACTGTCTTTGTCACTTATGTAGTAATTTAATTGATAACTTCAAAAAGATTTATTATTGTTATGAAGAGGGGTTACTATTTACAAAGACGAGGTATCAAATCGTAATGATTCATTTTGCAAATAATGCCAGTATTTACAAAGAAATTTGAAAAGACACAAAAAATAAAATTAAACATAATCAATTCCGTTGTTTTTTTTTCTTACGTATTTACATTTGGAACACGGCGTTCAGTGTGCCGGACGGGGTTATATACATAATTTAGTACCGAAACAAACGTTGATAAACGTTTTTTTATTAAAACTCTCTTACTAAAATGTTTTTGAAGTTTATATCGTATTTTTTTTTATTTTTTTCTGCGACCCCTTATGAACTCTTAGTGAACCTTCAGGGGATTGTGATCTACACTTTAAAAAACAATGTACTATATTAATTTCACAGAGAACTAGAATCAAATATGTTTGACAAATTGGTAAGTACCGATAGCAATGATATGATATCATTATTTAATGTTATCAAATGAACTTGTTAGTAGCACAAAGACCTACATACTTTGTCTTATGGTAAAATACGATAATGCTCAAATTCGGTGATAAGTAGTAGTGTTGAATAAAAAAATAATACATGAGCAGAAAAAATCATACGGTACTTTAGTTGTCATCCCGAGAAATAACGCATTTATGCTCAAAACGGCCAAATATGCTTTAATATCAAAAGGAACGCAATCTCAGTATATTATAAACTGCATCTTTTTCTGACTTGGGAAAAAGCCGTTTCAAGAAAGAGATATACAACTAAACCGACAACATTCAAGCCGCATTCAGCCGCATATTCTGTCATCGTGTATAGCAACGTATATCGTAATCGAACGTTATAAAGCTTATTTTACCTTATCCATAATATGTTATAGTGTGTTATTAAGATATCTGCTAATCTCAGGTGTGTGCATGATAAATATATCTGTACTATAGGATGTGTTTGTACATGTATATGTAGAACATTATACATACACATAATCGTACATACATAATAACAACGCGTTTATCCACTGAACTACTTCGTACAATTTATTACGTTCTCTTGTGTATTTTTATATTGTTTTGATCAGTTTTACGATCATATTTCAACTACAATGGCTCTCTGCGTTTGTAAATGTCTTAATGTTACATTGGAAAGTGGTAAAATTGAAGAAATTATGGACATCGGAAAACTGGAGCTATCTTCAATTGAACAAAGAGATATTTTTTTCAGTGAGGTAGGTGTTTGTTCTTACATTGGCAAACATGATTTTAGCCTTGACTTTACGAAGGGCTTAATCCCGAATAGTTATATTGATAGATTTTATGAATAAATGTATATCGGCACGTATCCTTGACGATTATTTATATACCCTTGCAACTGGTAAACCCGTGAACCGTCTATTTACATTAATGAAAAAAGGTTTATTTTAGTGCCATAAACGCGTATATTGATTTATTTTATAAATAAAAACAATGTGTTATGTAACGCGAGCTGTTATTAGAATGTAAACATTATGTACCTGTGTTATGTTCACGTGATACACACGTTCGTGAAGTTTATAAAAACAAAACACTAAAAATAAGGATTCTTGAACGTAAATGTATTTTTATTTATTTCTTTCTATAGCAGGTTTTATATGTCATGATATCTTGAATATTGACTTATTAATATCTCTATTACGTACTTTTAGTAGTATATTTGTAGTAAATAAAATTTTCTTAACTGGCCCTGTGAATGAATTGTTATGATTATTGTTACTGTTTTATTATTTTTATTAACATCTGAATTCAATATTAATGTTTGTTTTTTTAGGACTTGCTGTCATGTCCAGCCTCGTCATTGAAGGGTCACATAGTGCAATCATCACTTGTTGGTCATCGTACTGTTGGCCGCTGGACCTTAAACACATGCTTAGCATGTGGTCAGACAACCCATGGCACATCCCAGAACAGACCAGACACTGTGTTTATTTGCAAATCTATACAAGTCAGTAATCAGTCATTAATTTTTCTTTTAGTTGTAGCAACTGAGAATACAGTCCACCTGATGGTAAGCGGCCACTGCTACTCATGGATATTTGTAATCAACCCTAGATATGATCAGTCTTACATGAGGCTGGCCACAGGTGCGTTGGTAGCTTTGAAGACTGTGTTGAAACATCTCATAAGTGGGTATGTCCTTTACTACACTTTAAACCGGAACTTAGCAGCACTTAATGCTAGTGTTATGAGACAGCAATAGGTGTGGTGGGGGTGCCTGTATAATCAAATCACAAAGAGTTTTACCACCTTCAATGTTACAATGTAGTTAAATTATTTTTAGGGAATCCAATAATCTAACATCTATGCTATGTTGCAGACTACTCCAGACAAAGTGAATAACTTGAAAAAGTCGCCAAATTTTTCACCAGTTTACAACTTACTTGTACCAGAAGCCACAAATGACATTGAAATGAAAGAGAATAAAGACACAAACAATCTTTTAGTTAGCGATAAAAAAATGTTTCATCCATCACTACAAGTCATGGGCACTCTAAGAAAACAATTAACCCAAACTCTGGAATCACAACTTGAAGCAATTGAAGAGACAGTTAGACAGTTTAGAGATCAAAAATATGCAGAGTATGAAGCCTACAGAGAAAGAGCACAAAGGGATCATAAAATTTTATCTAGGTATTGTATGAATAGCCTATATTAGCCTATATTTTTACAGATCTATCATTTAAGTTTGTAATTTGCTTCTGTACATATGTTTCAAGTTTGTTCCATTAGCTTTTTGGTCCACCGCGAGACATTGGCCAACCATAATGGGTTTTTGCCAATAGTCACACCTGGCATGCACAGCCAGATAAGCATACTGCTACACACCCCCTGAATTTTGTGACACCACATATCAGTAGAACTTGTTTTACCTAGTTGTACAAACATAAAACAAACAAATCATTTTAGTATTATGTCTAACTATAAAATTATTAGTGTCCGACCAAAGGTTGATTTTTTGCTGAAGCCAAAGCCTATTGCTCGCCTATGAACACAACCTTCGGCCAAGCCGAAGCCGAAGTTTCCAAAACCATAAGAAATTCAGTTCTAAATTGGCTAAAACTGAATTTTGAGCAATTTTTATTTAAACAATTTTAATTTTTGTAGATAAAGATCTATATCGATTGGATGTATATAATTTCTAGAGCTGATTCAAATTTATTTGCTACTTTTCTAAAATAATAACAGGTTAAATAATGTGAATTTCATATACAACTGATGATGCCAGCTCACAATGGAGTTTTTGGTTATCCTTGCGCTTCACCATCTCCATTGCAGTATCGTGTATTTTTTATAGTTCATTCAATTTAGGCGCTTGCTGGAACCTTCGTCTTCGGCCAAAACTTCGGCCCGTTTTGGCCGAAGTAGATGTATTTGCCAAAGTTAGTTGTTTGGCCGAAGATCTATTTCTGGAATATTAACACAAATAAATATGTCTGGCTTTCTATTTGTGCTAAAAATATATGATCGTAATGCATATTTTTACAAAAATCATTATATTTGCAGTGATGTAATATTAATATACATATCACTCATCAAAAATCTTATTTATGTTTCAGTATTGTCAGTAAAGCTCAGAGCACTGTTGATAGTGATCTTTGGAGAACTGACTCCAATGTTGACAATGGGCCACCCTCACCACTTCTACCTCCACAACAGAGACGAAGACTATCTTCATTAAAAGATGCCAAATTATTAACACAAAATGCTATTAAGGTAATACAGTTGAAATGTCTGTTGATAGATCAAATTTTTATTAGATAATTTACCCTTGTTTGCATAAAATCCTTGGTATTGGTTATAGTATGATCTCCCAATCTGCAGCACTAATCTAGAAATTGTGACATAATTGTTTCTTGCCGGATCTTCTCAGTTGAGGTCACTTTCCGATCTGGTGGTAGTGTAAGAAAAAATATTGTAAATGACAATTTGTAAGTGCCCCTGTAGGCCTATGCAAAATAAAGACATGTCATTTCAATTCAGACACAAGCTAATTGTTCTCATAAATTGTATTACTTTTTTTATTTTGTATCATAATTTATGATTATTTATATTATATATAATTTGGCATTTTATATGAACAGCAAAGTTTAATTAAATGGCTGCAAAAGCTAAACAGAAGCATTGTCTTTTGAGAAGGTTTTCACAAAAAAAATTAAATCCTATAATGGGACTTTCAGTAAGAATAAGATTGCGAAACTATGGATTGCAGAAATTATATATAGTAAACACCTCTTATGTTCTATTATGACACATTGTCAGGTTGCAAGATATTTTAAGCCTTTGCATAAACTTATTGACAATAAACTTTCACAATTTTCTTTTCTACTTCTGTTATAAGCGACAAATCAGTACTCCACTGGAAGCTAAAATAGTTCTTTTTCCCTTCACTACATTAGCTTTTTACAATGTCACCTCAATATTAATAGTCCAAAAGTAGCATTATCTTTTTCAATTCCAGCCTGTAGACCACATCCAACATGAAGAAGATTCGTTGGATGCTGAAGATATATTTGACATAGAGGGCATGGATTCGCGCAATAATATTGCTTCTGATGCAGACGATTATGACTCTGACCGTAAGTATTCCTCACTATATATGATATGATTTTGTGCTTAAGTCACTGAACCAATTTTGATGAAATTGGATTGGAAATATGGAAATAGTTTAAACGCTGAGGGAAGACAGAAGCTACATTTTTATATCAACCCTCCTAAAAAGGGGTTTCGGAAAAATTGGTTATATATATATATATATATATAATATTAATAAACAGCAACTATAAAAATGGGCACGAAGCCATAAAACTACAGACATAACATTTGATTGATTCTGTTAATGAAATGGTTCATTACTTTGAAATGTCTTATTTTTGACAGCAGGTTTAGTATTTTATTACGGGACGGGTGATTTTAAGATCATATATCTTTACTACAAATCTGCTTAGCAGAAATCATTGCCAATATTACAAATAATCATTACTAAATTTGGACGTATTTTATATTCACAGCAGAAGGCAGTAACGACGAAGGTATCCACATCAGTCGCCCGCGCGGAATGGCTGCAGACATCGCTCGCTCTCTCCCCATCAAAATGCCCCAGTTTCTTACAGAGCGACCTACTTTGAGGGAAATAGATGACTATGTTAGTATATACTATTTGATTTTATGAACTTTGATCATTGATATAAGGCATATTTTTGACCAAAATCCCTCCAAACAACCTCCCAAAAACTCATGGTATACGAAACTACTATAAAGGGCTTTGAGTACTCATCCAATCACAAAGTTGGAGCTAATGACTATGATCGTCTATGTTGAACATCTATGTGTTCTGGGTGTGGGTAAATTGTTTCTAGATATGCGAACAGAGTTGGTAAAAGCATAATAATATTATAGTATACTAGCTGAGCTCGCGGTTTCACCCGCATTCAAAAGAAATGTAACGTGACATACATTACGCATGCAGCGGAAGCTCTCGTTAGAAAAAAAAACCCCGATTTTGAAACATTCTTCATTGCTGCTCCGCTCCTGCTGGTCTTAGCGTGATGATATATAGCCTATAGCCTTCCTCGATAAATGGGCTATCTAACACCCAAAAATTTTTCAAATCGGACCAGTAGTTCCTGAGATTAGTGCGTTCAAACAAACAAACTCTTCAGCTTTATAATATTAGTATAGATTATAATACACCTCACAATCGCATCGGTCTGATTAAGCTTCTCTATTCGTCCAGAGCGTTTACATACTTTTACATTTTTTTTTGGTGGATTGTGAGTATCCGACAAATCCGCGAACAATGCAAATTACATATACAAACAGACAAACAGTCTTTTGAATCGCGTGAAAAACTACCCCGCGGAGAATCGTAGCATCGTGATGAGTACTGAATACACCCGAATAGGCTATTAATTGTTAATTGTATTTTATTTGCGCTCGTTCATCTATTCTCGGCGAGTGTCTATATTTCGAATTCTCAAACTATTTCGGACCAGAGACCCTTTTTTTATCAAAATGTATAACCCAGCCAAATTACTTTAAAGTCCCGCATATAGTTTTTCTTATATATACAAAATACTTGCCAATTTAAAATGTTTCATAAAAATAATATCGAGTGATGATGATTTTTAATGTAGTATGCAATGTACGTCGAGTAAAAGATATATCAAATGATGATGTTGGCATTGAATTCATTTTGAGGTAACTTTTAGGATGGAGCAAAATTAAGTCGTAGCCCCCTTGAAATGTAAATAAAATTTTTGACATCTGTGTCCTGTAATTTGACAACTAAAAAATGGTCACCTAATATAAAAATTCTTCGCTCCTAAAATATGGCGCAAGTTGAGTTTCAAAGATTCAAGAAAAATCAGTTTTGGCGTCCCTAAAGGATTAAGCGCCTGGAGCGGCCGCCCCCTTCGCCCTATGGTAGGGCCGCTGTGATTAAATGATCACTTCTGTGATTGTGCAGGAGGAGACGCAAGACATAGCGGCGAGCATCAAGGCGTTGGCGCGCTCGGTGCACGGCGACGTGTTCGAGCTGCCGCGCCCGCGCTTCTCCACGCAGATCTAGCGCCGCACTGACACGTAACTCATGTTTTGGTTAGCATTGACATCCATGAATGTGTGACATCCTCTCTCCTATGTTCGTTTTTAACCGACTTCCCGAAGAAGGAGGTTAATCTATTCGTCGCGTATATTTTCTTGTTATTGTAATTTTGGGTACAACCGTAGCGCTAGTAGCTACTATGTTGGGTTGCAATAACGATAGGATGTGTCTCATAAGTCGAATAATACGAAATTCGACTGACCGTTTAATGAAAGGGATAATTGTTGAATTGGAGACATAAACATGTGAATAATAAAAGGTTTCTGTGCCATAACTTTTTCTATGTATTAGTAGGTTATTTACAAAATATCAAATACCGCGCATAAGCGCTGAGTAATAAATTTAACAAAAGTATATAAATTAAATAAATCTTGAAACCACACACATGAATGATACTCAAAATATTTGTTACGTGATCATTTCATATTAGTCTGTAAGGATGAGACCTGCTCTGCGAAACTAAAGTCAATAAGTCTTCAAGTTGTGTATGTCATCGATTCCGTGTCGTTCAGTTGTGGATGGTATTGTACCACTTACATATTGGTGCTTACAAGATGTGATTAAGTGACCCTAATTTCAATTTATGAACACATTGTATAAACATAGATCACATGGTAATTTGAGACATCTTATCCTACTCTATATACATGTACCTTTATTGATTAGTAGATGAAAAACATTGTGTCAATTAGTATTGTTAGTTCCTACTATTCGGATTTGTGTAATGTACAATATGTTTTAGGAACACATTATAAGAATCAACATACTATGCTTAAGTTTCAATCACCTACTATTGAAGTATATTAAGTGTTAAAACTCACACACTGTGATTTATGTTCATACGATGTGTAACAGGAATGTGTTACAGTGCCCACTTTCTTATACATCGATATTGTGAGACATATGTTAAGATAGCTTCCATATTTGCAATTTTTCGTAAATTCCCTTACATATTTACTTTATTTCATACTACAGGCACCTCCAAGCATCGGTTGTTATTTCTTTAAAAATTGGTGTGAATATAATTTAACAGGGTTGAATAATATTGTGCTCGAAAAATTATCTTGAATACAAAACTATATAATATTATAGCAATATAATCGAGAGGCTATGAAATGTTGATGATATAAAAATATTATTATATATAAAGTATATTGATGCAGCCAAAAGAATTTGTTGTTCAAATTCTTTAATGTTTAATAATAAGTACTGATTTGTAATAAGCCTCTGGAACAGAAGAGACCGTCTTAGACCAGATCAATGTAAACAAAAAAAATAGTGTTTAAATTTTTTTAATAGATTAATCTTATGAGCTCAAGGTGGCTTTGTCCGACTGTTTCAAAAATTCTCAACGAATGCGTTATTTCCAATAAATAATAAAACATTTCCATTGGTTATTCAGTTGATCTGGTTTAAATCCATAATATACTTATTTGTGTGATAAACGTGTATGTGTGTGTAATCATGTCTGTGAATTTGTTAAATTTATATCCATGATAATAATAACTGTTAACATCTAAGTCATATCTATGTTAATAGGAACCTGAGAGTTTTCTATTGATTTTTATGTCGTGTTATCTTATTGATAGGGGAAATTGTACAAAATATGAATACTTGCATTTCTTACTAGTCCTTTAGGGTCACGAAAGATGAAAAAACCTTAATAAATAAATTTATATTCAGGTATGTACTGGAATCCCTAAATATATTTAACAGTTGTACATAGGGTTGCGAAATCTTAATTGCTTTGTATAGATAACACCTAAATAAATCAAGAATCCTTTATTTTTATAACTAATATTTTGAATGGTAAAAATCAGATGGTAAATGGAATCATGTGGTGTTCGCAACACTCGTTTGTGTGTAAGACTGTTTTCAGTTTCTAGTACTACGTTAAGATGTTAAGCCGGCAGTCCAGGTAACTCAGTGTCTTCCAAAAGCACTGTTCTGTAAAGAGCATGTAATGTATGGTTTTAATTGTGATGTCATTTTTCAGTCAAACGTTTGATTTAGTTATATAGATACCTATTATTAAATTGTTTCTTTGGTGTGACGATGTCGAGATGGACCTTGATTGTAAAGATTAGAGATCATGTAATAAAAACTGACGAGAAATTGATTTTCTTTTAAAATACACTATACACCCCATATTTATAAATATGTAAATTTTACAAGCTCTTTTTAAGCTGTTTTAGATGTATGCAGCCCTAAATACATTCAAATTATTTTAGTTAAAAATTTATGCAAAATTTTTAATTTATTATTCTGTACAATAATCACTTAAATATCACGATTCATTTACGTTTTATAGTATGAGTAGGCTTATTTACTCGCAATATAACAAGTACGTAGGCCTCCCCCATTAAAGAGTAGAGATACGTGCCCAGCAGTTGTATATAAAAGGGTTGCAGACATAACAATGTTTTGCACGGGGATCTCTAACCCCAAATATCTTAAGGTTCAATGTATATGATATTTTATTTAGTGGAATGACTATATTGACGTATGCTTGGTAAAATATCAAACTTTTAAACACTTTTAATAAAGTGAATACTGTTTGTATGATGAAACTGCATTGACTTTATACTTCGAAACCGGTTTCGAGTTGGAATTCCAAATTCAAGAAAACTGATCTCCTAATTTAAATGATTTAAAAATCATTGCAAATATTTACTTGCCTCACAATTCCCTATAAGATGTGTAAAATCTACTCAAAGCATTTGACTGGAGTGGTAGACTATGGCAAACAATCTATTGCTATTTCAGTCACGCTATATTATATTCATCGCACAAATCGATTAATTCTGCCAGTCAGACAAAATTGACACATTTTATGACGATAATTTTGTGGCCTTTCTTACTTCAAAAATATTTAACTTTTTAATGAATTTTATTCTGTGCATTTTTGTGCAAGTGAATTAAAAAAATAATGTACATTATTTGGAATCATGTCTCTTTTTTTGTTTAAAAAAAGATTAATTGATTCGTGCAATGCAGGACCCATATGTAGGTTGCCCACAAACAGGTACTTTCAGACGGTCGTGTAGGAGCAGCAGTTTGTGTGACGTCACAATCACTATGTATACAGATCCGTTGTTATGGTTACAGCGTCACAACAAACGGCGTGACTCTTAAATTCAGATTATCTTGAGTTTAAGCTGGGTGTTTATCATTTTAGGTGTCTTTATTCGGAGCAGATATGTTGGGTTCGCGTTTTAGTGTGTCGCGGCAAGGCTTTGATGGCAAACAACGTACAGTTGACGATGACGACGAATTGTACAGCGGCTTCAATGACGTGGCTCCCGCGCTGGACACCCGGTCTTTACGAGAGGATCAGGCCTTCCAGCAAACCATACGTACCGCTGGAATGGGCAGGCTGCCCAGTAGGACAGGAACAGGGGTAAAGACAGTATATTTTAATTTCATTCTGCCTAATTTAGTAGGATTCACCTATGCTAAATGCAGCAGTGACTGTATTTGTTTTGCTAAATGTTCGACCGAATACAGAACATTTGACTATAGCTACAAAAGCTATACTCTGCTGGCGCGTATAACCGAGATCTACATTTGATCTCCTAAATCAACAAGTACAGTGTGTGGAGCTGTTGCCTATGAACTATGCAAGAGAGATCGACTCGTAATATTGTCGCAGGCTAACATTATCATTCATCGGTGACGCGAACTATAAGCATTTTTTTTTACATTTTATGTTAAAGATTGAAGTTAGTTTGTGTTATCCCCAATGGAAGCACTCTTTATTTGGCCTATTCTGACGTTTTTACCTGCGTTGACTATTTACAATAATTAAATAGCGTAAAAGGCGATGGTTTACCAACTACAAGTGCATATGATGTTTTTTGTATTACTTTTATATGTTTAATTAAAATTATTTAAGACCCCCCCATCCCCCACGGATCATCTTGGTATATTATCACATATTTTTTTGCAAGATATTGTGTAAAACTGGAAGAAAACTGGATTATTCTTCTAATTTTGGACTATCTCACGTGTGATTAGTTATAAATCTTACTACATTTCACCAAGGGGGGAGGGAAGTCGATAATCGCTTAAATCACATCACGTAATTAACGGTGCACCCTTATTGTACATATTACCTAAATACCTACCATATACTAATCCGTTGGAGAAATTCTAAACCGAGGCTGTCCAACCGTTCATGGAAGTGGGCATAAATTTTGCATCCAATATCACCTGCGGGCCATACGATCTTGTATGGGCTGGCATCGCCACTCATCCTGTTGCCGGCTACCAACGAGCTACTCTTGGTAGGCCAATTCAATGTAATGGGGGACCATACCGTGGCCGGCGGGCCTAGGGTTGGACAGCCTTGGTCTAAACCCATCATGACATGGCCATACCATTACTTAGATGTTCCGCATGGGCACGGTGAGCGTGTCGCGCGCGGGCACGGCGGCGGCGCGCCCGGTGACCGCGCTGCGCGCCGCCGGGTACACGTCCGCGGGGCGCGACACCGCGGTCCGCGACGATGCTAGGGAAGACAGGTTAGTGCACTATTCATAAAAGAACAAGGCCGTGATTTGGCCGTAACATCCCCTACCCAAATGTTCCGTATTGGCTCGCTAATTGGGCCAGGATGTCTACATAATTTACTTATAATCTTGAATTAAATAAAAGTGTCGAAGAAATGGACATACATAGATACACACGAACACATAAACGGGTAAAAACAGTCTTTATTTGATTTTGTTTTATTGTTAAATATGACAATTATATTGAAATCATACAAGAAGAAAACTCAAATCGAACTATTTTGTTCATTGGGTGATTTGCATTCTTTCTTTACTCAGCTGCAGACAACTCTCGCAATTCATGTAAACTTGGAAACGGCGATTATTAGTTTAAGTTCATGTTTACATGCATATTCTTTTGTAGCATTGAAGACAAAGTAAAGCAAATGGAGGCTAAAATAATGACCCTTGTTGAGGAATCATGCATGCTCAGCGCACGTCTAGAAACCAACGAAGATTCTGGTACCAAAAAGGAATATGACCTAGGGAAGGTATATAAACATAAACGCTTTCTACACTCATAGCCCCACAGTAGGATTTTCTCCTGTGTCGTGGGTGCCATGGACACACAAAGACGATTACACAAACACCCAGACCCAGAACAGAAATACAAACTCTTCATTCAGATTTCTGTCTGGCCGGGGATCGAACCCGGGACCCACTGCGTGTCAGACCGGTATAGTGACCGCTTCGCCACGCGGGTCGTATATAGAATTTTCTAAGATGATATGAACTCAAATATTTAAAAATAAGTAAGTAAGTAACAATAAGTAAAAAAAGAGATAAATGTTTAGGAAGTGAAAACTACCAAAACATTTATCTCTTTAGGCGTGTTGAGCACTTTTTGGGTGGAATCAAAAATCATGGAACCCGTGGCATCGTCACTAAACGCTAATCATGAGCTATGAGTTTACTGTTTATATGTACATTACTATACATCCGTGCATTATTTTTATAAGTTTTCAGTCTTCTTCCTCTATGGGCAGTCCTCGTTGCTTTTTTCCGTTATCAACAACACATAACACTAATAGTGAAAAAAGTGATACGATATATAAAAAAAACATTATTAACTTAAATATATGATCGATTCAGGCTTTGATAAAAGCTCAGGAGGCGTCAGCTTTAGAAAGGCAGCTCATCCGAATGCAAGAACAAGCTAATTTGGGAGATTCTCACAATTTGGATCTCACATTCGCCGTTAGTAGAAAATATAAAATTACTTAGCATGACGTAGCGTATTATATAATTTTTCATATCATTGATATTAGATAAGATTAGATGTTCGATATAGATTTTGTATTAGAAAAATAGTTTTTATTTCAATAAAACATATCTTATTTGTCGTAATCAATTAGACCTTTCTGATATTATATATATATTTTTTATCAGACTGAAGCGGCAAACGTGCATGCAGTCCACCTGATGGTAAGTGGTGACTGTCGCCCATAGACATCTGTAAGCATCTTTACATACAACCCAGTGTTCTATCTGAAGACGATCAAGGATGCGTTTCTACTCCCGAGGACTAAGATGGTCGCCTTATAAATGAGTATACATAAATTTCATTCTATATTGCGTGCTATATTCTGCTATATTCTATGTTCCGAAATTATTGACCAGATGAACAATGTTACGTTAATGACTTTAATACTAAATTTAATGACAATATTTTCTTGAATTACATTTGTAGGTATTGTGCAATTTGGCAGGACAATACGCACAAAATGAAATGTATACGGAAGCTTTAAATACGTATCAGCTACTTACGAGAAACAAATTATTTCCGCATGCTAATCGTCTCAAGGTAAAAAAACATGTATATTCTATAGTAAACATAATAAGTAATCGATACATTTTTTAAATATTTTTTCTAAGTGTTTAGGTGAATATGGGAAACATATATTTTAAAATGGGCGAACATCCAAAAGCACTCAAACTTTATAGAATGGCATTAGATCAGACTCCGACGGCTGAGAAAGATCTGAGGTGAGATTTATTGACGTTTGTCTTGTATCCTGACAATAAACGAGCATGGATGTCGATATATTTGTCGACAAACAGTAGGTAGGTACTTACTTCCATTTTTTTATTGAAAGCGTGGAATATTTTTTTATAAATACACCACATTAAGCGTTAGAAGTAACTAAATAAATTCAGCAATTCGTATCTTTCAATTTAAAGACATATAAAAAAATGTGTTTTATACTAATAACTAGCGATAAAGCAGACAGGCACCTGATGGAAAGCAGTCATCTCCGTATGGACATTTGCAACACCAAATCGCTTATATACCTGTTGATGTAGGTTTATTTCACTACTTTCCACTTTATTTCGCATTTATACATTTTAGAATGAAAGTGATGCATAATATCGGACTGCTTCTCGTGCGAATGGGCAAGTTCCGCGATGCAGTCACCAATTTCCAACATATAATGCACGAACAAGGAGATTTTCAAACAGGTATATAAAAAGATCGTGATTAAAATTGGTTTTAGGATCAGAGAAAATATTTCTATAACTTTAGAACTAATATTTATTTAAACGATAAACATTACACCTCTTAGTTCTTATCATTAAAATAAAAATAAAATACACTCAAAGCCCGAAACAAATGAAAGCCAAACCATAGACAGCACAGAAAGTCATGGACACTGGACATTAAAAAAATCATATAAATGGACACGGATTATTGGCCATTTTAATAGGCATTCGCATTTTTTCTTTCAATTTAATGTTTTCGTCTAACAATTTTTTACTCTTCTAGGGTTACATCTGGTATTATGTTCTGTTGCGCTGAATGACGCTGAAGGGGGCAAGGCGGCTTTCCACGCCATGCTGGATGTCGAACCACCTACTTATCACCAAGATATCGCTATCGACGATGTACGTATCGCCTAATCGGAATGGGTTTGTTTGGAAAATTATCCGTGTGATAAAACTTTCTAGGCAGCCGTGATTACAGTTTCTAGGCACTTGTTTTGCGAATATATTAGATATTACGTGTAATTTAAACGATAAGAATAAAATATTTATGATTTCAGTGCACTTCTGTCAGATAATAAATAGTTACGGGAGCTCATGGTCGTCTTAAATCAACTCTAAGTTGTATAACAGTCCTACCTTATTTAAATCGTTTTTTCTTTTTCAATATATAGAACAGAAAAGAAAATTCAAATCATTATATACTACTAACTCCTACAATGGAATCCTACTTCTTTGAGATCTGGATGCCACTGGAAAGGTCTTACTTAGTCATTTAGATGCCTAAAATTGTGGGGTTGAGAATGTAATAATACTTTTGCAAACATAGTGAGAAGTAATGAAATACAACTTGCAACGATAGTATTCGTTATGGGACTCGTTGCAAAACAGCGACATGTATGACAATTCAACATTAACTATCCAGTAATTAAATTAAATTCTGCATAATTCAATATTTATGAACTCGCGAACAATCGAAAAAGAAATATTATAAAAAGAGGAAAATTTCAAAGATTATTTCAATATTGACGTATTGAAATAATCTTTGAAATTTGTCGATGAAAACAAGGTCGATAAGATATTGTTACTTTGCATGAATAATTACACTATACAAAATCGCAGATTTCATAGGAAAGCAAAGTGAAAAATTAACAACACTTTGTAACGCCGCCTTATGTAGCCCGTTCGCTCGCGCCTTTACCTACGACGATGCCGCCAGCGAGTCGCGTTCGCTCAGTTCCCCCGTCCGCCAGTCCGCTTTACGCCGCCGTCTGATACGTACGCACTTCACGCATCGTACTCGTATTAGTATTAGTATACTCTTGACTCGTGTACACTTCCTATTGGTATCTCCATACCGTCGCGGTTCACGTCACATTAAAACTTTTTATTTTTATCATTTTAATGAATTAAGTTTTTTTTACTATATGTTTGCAGCAAACGAGCATGCAATCCATGTGATGGTAAGCGACCATTGATGTTCATAAACATCTGTATTCAACCCCAGATAAGATCAGTCTTACCTGAAGTTAACCACAGATGCGTTGCTACCCCTGAGGACTAAGTTGGAATGCCTCAGATAAGTATGTGTCCCTTACCACACCTCTCAGACTAGACAACGACCAGATACAACAGTATCTTTAACATAAAATGTATCATTGATATGAAATTACTGAATTTTGAATTGTATGGTCATTCATGCAAAGCAGCGATATTATTAGATTTTAATGTAGCTTACTCAGCCGGCTTTAAAATCCACCACTGGTTCTTTATACATTTAGGAGAACGATGCGTACGAGTGCGTTGTGCGCGACGTGGCCCGCGGCGATCGTCTCGCGCGCTGGTCGCGGCGCGCCGCCGCGCACGCGGAGCGCTGCCTCGCGCTCGCCGCCGCCGCGTTGGCGCGACCTCGAACTGCAAGGGATGGTCGGGACGCGCGGGATGAGGATCATGGGTAATGTTATGTTGAACGATACTGTAAGTTAGTACGTTCCTTAAGGTGGACTTGTTGGCACGATCCGCGAATCGCGAATGTCGGACGGGACGGTGGTGATCACGGGTTCGTTTCACGTTCGTTTATATTACCGCGTTGGCGCGACCACGGACTGCACGGGATGATGACCGTGGCTAATGATATCTTAAAGAATACTAAGAATAAGTATGTTCCTTTAGATCGCCGCGTTGACGAGACTACCAACTGCGAGTAACAAACGGGACGTGCGGGATGAGGATCATGGGTAATGAGATGTTAAACATTACTGAAAATGAGCCCGTTCCTTTAGATTGTCATTTTTGATTATATTTCAGATATTGATTCTTATGAATGACATTATCGAACAACGAATAGAATTATTTTTTTTTTACTCAAAATCGATTCGTTCCCGATTGAGAAAATAGATCTTTTAATTATAATTATACAGTTTTACATTTTATCAATATTAGTCCTGTAACCTTTTTTAGGTTTTTCGCAATTCTTATTTTAGAATTTGGCTTCCTACGCGTCCTTAAAATGTTCTTCCCATATCCTTAAGATGCTTAGAATATCTTTAATTGCGATAGCTTGACTTAGAATACTCATAGTACCATCCCTGAACGAGCTACGCAACGTCAATACACCATGATTTATAAGATTATACATCTTGCTACCATTTATTTTCAATCTACCGTCACTCGATCACGGCGCATTCGCTTGGCTTTCCAAGCGTCAAATTTTCGATTTTTTTTTTCAAATTTGTTGCCTTACTCTGTGGGCTTTAAAAATCATACATTTGTTTTTAACACATCAAGAAAATAAGTAAATGTTCATAACCCTCGGGTAATATTCAATGCTTGTAGTGTGGCGTCGTGGTGCGTAGAAGCGCTCCGCGGGTACTCGGGCGGCGGCGCAGGCGCTCGGCTCGAGCTGGGCAGTGCGCTGGCGGCGCTGCGGGGCGCGGCGGGCGCGGGCGGGGCGGCGGGCGGCGGGGGCGCGGCCGCCAGGGTGCTGCAGCGGCTCAAGGCGGTCGCCAGAGCACACCCGAACGACCGCGTGCTGCGTGCTGAGGCGAATGCTGATGCTGCTTTTGTTGCGTATGCGGTAAGTATTTCCTATGAGAAGTTGCATGGATTGCTATTATTTTTGGTACGAAATCATGCTGTCCAAATAAAAGTTATTTACCACGTCAGTGAGGTTGAGTTCAGAAATGTTTGATGGCCGTAAAACCAACTAGCCATTGTGGTTTATCGAATCTTCTGCTTAGAAAAATACGAACCGTTTCTATCAGCAGTCGACAACCTGCATCTTAAGACCCGTTTCGCCATAAAATTTTCACAATCTCTGCCGACCGCTAGCATGTATGTTGTTGGGCTTTTCTTGTTTACTGAAATAATTTTATAATACGTGTTATAACTAAAATATATATATATAGCTATAGATATAATTGTTATAATAGAAGAATAAGTATAATGATGGTAATTTTTCAGTTGGGAAAGTGGTCAGAAGCGAAGTCTCTGGCAGAGGCGGCGGGGCGGGACGATCCGTACTCGTGTCCCGCGCGCGTGTGCGCAGCGTTAGCGGGCGCACAGGCCACTGCCCAGGGCGGCTTGCAGGTAGGGTAGCCACCCATACTTTATACTAAACTATTGTACTTATTTGGAATCATTGTACGCTATACTTTATGAGAAAAATAAAGTACTCGAAAATCCTTTATCTTGCATGATTTGGGATTTAAAAATGTTTACTCGTTAGAATTTTTAGGAACCACCTTATTAAGGGAATGGTCAAATATTTAGATTTGGCGATCTTTCTTTTTTTTGGTCATCAAATTGTATCATGTGTAATCCTTTTTTCCGCTGACTCGAATTCCTCTCGCAACAGTGCCTCCAGTGCCTCTTAAAATTTACCTCAAGCCAAAGAAATAAAAAAAAAATGTACTTAATTTTTATACTACATACTTTTTTCTATTAATTGCATTTTTTTTCTAAAAATTGTGCAATTTTATGCATTTGTGAAAAAAAGGTGGCAACCCCATTTACAGGGTGGCTTGCAGGGCGGCTTGCAGGGTGAACAGAGTGACACGCAAAGTTTATTGGGCGGTACGCAAAGCGGGCCCGATGTTGCGCCTCTCGCCGCTGACCTGGCTGAGCAGCTCACAGCCGCTTCACACCTTGATCCAGCCGACCTCATAGCTACGCACGATCTAGGTAAATAATTTCGAAACGTGCGCATACATAATAGATGTAGAAATACTTTGGAACCTTGTTGTGGCTCACATCCTTGAGGTTGACTGAGGTTAATTTCGCACTGATTGAATTTTGCCCAATAAAATTGTATTATACATAGTATTTATGTTTCTTTATAAGTCAAAAGTAGTATAAAGTATGTCTTATGAGAACTCAAAATTTTTGAAGACGGAGATAACTATGTATATAAGCACGGCTAATAATAATCAACGATAACGTAACGTA
>MOOZ01000678.1:192599-211161 GCA_002930495.1 Cecropterus lyciades | reverse complement strand
TTTTAAAAACAATCAGTGTTTTATTATCAACTATTTAGGTATACTATACCCACAAATTATTTCAATGTAATTTACTTGCTGTCATCATGCCTATTATAAATATCAGCATTATCTAGTTTAAAGAGTACGGTAAGGATGAAAGCAGTAGCAATAAAAAAGAATAGCATCGCATCTGTGGCCGACATCAGGTACAACTACAATTATATTTGAGGTAGGTCTGAAGGTGGTAGAACTCTTTGTGGTTTGACTCCGGAAGCACCACCGCCACACCAATTTCTGCCTCATAACAGCAGTGTTATGCGCTGTTGTGTTTTGGTCTGAAGGGTGTGGTAAGGGAGACATACTTTTCCGAGGCATTCCATCTCTGTCCTCAGGGGTAGCAACGCATCTGTGAATAACCTTGGGTGAGACTTTGATATTATCTAGGGGTGATTGCAGATGTTCATGGGCGGCAGTAGCCACTTAAAATCAGGTGGACTGCATGATCGTTTGCTACTCCCATACTATAAAAAAGGTAGATAATATATGTCCATGCATGTCATGAGCAATCAGGATTTTGCTACTTCTTTTTAGAATAAAGTCCACAAATATTACATTAACTCCTTCAAATTCCCGACCTATTAATTATCTAGGCAATTCGCACTTATCACACGACACGCCAAAGCAACTTTGATAACTAGTTACACAAATGCATTAGTATGCAATTGTGTCGTACATCCTTTTATCCAGTGTACTGTTCTATTTAATTATTTTTTATAATAGGTGTTATAAGTAGGAGGGCAATTCATTACCTTGGCAACTCCCGCTTATCACACCTACTTGCATTTTGACACGAGCTAAAATGCAACTAGGTCTCATCATTACGATTTACATAAATGCATTTATATGCAATTGTGTCGTACATTTTTTTATCGAGTCTTCTATGGGGGACGAGGATATTGAAGATTGTAAGGTAATAATATATAATTCTAGTTGTAAAAGGCGTGGTAACGTTCAGAGGATAATTCATCATTTTGGCAATTCGTGCTATCACTCTTAATTGCATTTTGACATGAACCAAAATACGACCAGGAGGCCGACCTTCAGTTCGGAAACGACGCATAAAGAATATCGAACCACCCATTAAACAGTGGGGTTGGTGGCTATCTTTTCGATTTGTACATTATATTTCAATGTTTTAAACAACATTATAGTATTTTTATAATAATGAAGTAGGAAACGAACATGCGATCCACCTGATGATAAGTGACCACTGCCGCCTATGAACATCTGTAATCAACCCCATACAGGATCAGTCTTATCTGTGGTTGGACGCAGATGCGTTGCTACTCCTGAGGACCAAGTTGAACGCCTCGGATATGTATATCTCCCTTACCACACCCATCAGACTAAAACACAGCAGTGCTTAACACAGCTGCTTTTGAACAGAAATACGTGTGGCAATGATGCCTCGGGCGTCGAACAACAAAGGGTTTAACCCTTGAGAAAATGCCCAGTTAAAGAGGGTACTCCTTGAGGTCCGAAAGCCCTTGCCCTACGCTTTATGCAAACGCAGGCGTAGCAAATGTCATACGCGGATAGAAAGACGTCTCCTCTGTCTGATTCAAAATGCAACTAGGTCAAATAACTACGAGTTAGACAATACATCAGTATACATTCGTGTCGTACATCCTTTTTATCGAGTGTATTTTATGAGGAGCGAGGACAATGGAGATATAGTATTTTTTGTTAGGCAATGACATACATACTAGTGCTTTTTGTAAGAAACGGTGGAAGGATTTATTTTACCTTACATAGAGAGTAAACATGTGCAAAAGTCACTTGATGTTAAGTAGGCATTGCGAACGTAAAAACCAAGTAACACAATTTTATAGAAGATGTCGTTCTTCCTGATAACTCTAAAAGGTAAATATCAGTGTTTTGCTTTTACTCGTATATGACCCGCGATAAGCAATATTACAAGCGTATCCAATCTCGATTCTATGATGCAACATCAACCCGATGTAGAGAATCCCCACGGAGAAACAAAAAACAAACTATAAAGGAAATAACTTGAAAATCCAAAATATTTCGAAAAAAAATTACGACTACAAGGAAATTCTATCAAAAGTATAAGTGAATAAGTAAGGTTAAGTCCTAGTTATAAGTAAGTAGAAATGAAAAGTAACTCACCCGTCCCTTCTTGTTGAGCTGGATGACCTGGTCCATGGTGATGACCTCCTCCTTGACGGTGAGGTCTTCCCACTGCGCCGCCAGCTCCAGGATAGAGCGGCGCGTCACGCCCGGCAGGATCAGACCATTTAAAGGTGGTGTGCTTAGTTGTTTATCTGGTGCAAATATACTACGTTAGTCTAAATAAATCTCTGTTATATATAGTACTGATTATAAAAATTGCAACGCCTATCTATTACGTAATGTTTTAGGAGGATACAATAAAACTCGTTTTTTTTTTACTTTGTATATGCTAAAGAAACGCTTTTAACATTTAAAAAAATATTTTCTTTACTTAATCAAAATTTAGTCAACGACAAAGTTTTAGTCACGTGACAGTTAAGTATGATTTTGTACAGCGCCATCTATTTTATATTGTAATGAAAAAAAACTAATTATATGAAATTATATCAGAAGTTATTTAGTTTTTGCTATATTTAAATGGAGTTAGAAAAACTTAATTAATTCGTGAGAATTTATTCTTAACTATGCTACGAACAGCGCCATCTACCTATTTGTCGTCGCTTCTTTTTCAAGGCATAACTTTAAGAGATTCTTTTGATATGTTTAAGTCTGGTCTAGAATACTAAAGAAGGCTACTTGACCACAAAAATATGTTACGTTACGACTTTTATCTGGTAGCGAATTGTGAGACAGGTTAAACGAATTTATCCATCCATCTTGACATATTATTTTGTGATTTGCATGACAATTCTGATTGGTCACCATTAGTAGCAAAACTGTGCACAAAACACGGCAAACCGCGGGCAAAGGCTAGTGTTTAATATAACGATGATGTTACTGACCCCGATTGTTGCCTCAGATATGAGACGAGAATTTACCGGTCATAGGGTCACCGAGCTGACAGCGAGATAACGTGACAATACCGGCCACTTGCTCACATGGAAGATGACTTGTAATGATTGATGAAATAATGAACAAACTGTACATCAACATGATTATTTTAACTAACCGGTTAGAGTAATTTAATTATTGTAAAAGTGAGTAACACAATTTACTGTTTTACTTGCATAAAGGAGTTACATTTGTGTCATATACATAGAATCTTCTGTCTGTCTGTCACAAAATATTTAGCATATATTTAAATAATTGCTAATGTAAGTTTGTATCCAAAAATCTCTAATATCAGCTTATGTATTAACGCTAAATTTTCACACAGCGTTGCATTTGTTGTATGAGTTTGTTTTTATTTCGATGTACTCCAGGAAATATAAGAATTGGCCACAGGGAAGCGTCCCTAATTTCTTAATTATTGCCCCACTGCTTTGAAAGCCTCTCAGTGGGAGAAGTTTACGCTATAAGGAATTAATTATTCACACCTTGAAAAATTACAGATTCATGGGATTTAACGATCCCGATTACGACGCTGAGTTTCAACCACTAGGCTACTGTGTTTGGTTGGCACGTTAACGAATTAAGATAACATAATATAATTATTACTTTTGTACTTCACAAAAAATATTTATGTAGCATTCGTGGCGCAGAAGTGCGTCAAACGATAATATTATTAAACAAGGGGTAACCTCTCAGCTCGGTATGAATTGACGTCTCATAACAAACTACATGATAAGACCACGTTTTGAGGGAAGCAATTTTGTGAAGAATATAACTAAAAACAAAAACGCTTTCCACACTCATAGCCTCTCATTAGGATTTTTATCTGTGTCGTGGATGCCATGACCACACACTCAAAGACAAATAAACAAACACCCAAACCCAGAACTGAAATCTAAATTTATCATTCAGATGTCTGTCTGGCTGGGGATCGAACGGAACCCACTGCATGTCATGTATGATGAACGCTACGTCATGCGGGTCGTGAACTGTGAAGAAAAATAAGGAAAACCGAGTAATTTCCCACCCCGGCCAGATTGACGTCTTAAAACAGTATGTTATATAAGACATTGCAAGCAAGATAAGAAAGCATGGCTCTTTTGGTTAAACCTGAATACTTAGTAAAAATATGAATATGTAATGAAAAATATAAATATATGTAAAAGATCACAGGTCGTAGTTATAGTTTTGTTAAAGGGAGAGTCCAAGAGCGGCGATCGACGAAAAGAAGAAGATCAGCTAGTCTCTGAATTTTTTTCCCGATCTATGCTAACATAAGGAGATTTCAATATTTGTTAACAAAGAAGTTTGAAGAATCTTTTTTTTTATTTTAATATGTTACGGGTACACGACATGCGGCTTTTTTGACTATTTTTTTTGCCGATATTCGACTCAGTTACATGGATCGTGGTCACAACGAAACCTTCATGAATGTCATGAAAATTCTACATGAAAATCATGAAGAAGAATCTTTCTTTTTACGACTACGCTAAGGGGACTAAACAGCCCCATGGCTGTGTAGTCCCCAGTCCCAAACTGCCCTCGTTTATACGCCCATGGAAACAAACCTCCGTGCTCGTTGATGTAGACTATGAAGATGTTCATGGCGCCGACTTCAGTCAGTTCGTGGTTGGGTCCGAACAGCCACAACACCTGGTGGTGTCCCATTTTCGCCGCTCGGGCTGTAGCTTCTATAAAACGAATTTAAAGTGTTATTTATATATTTTTATTGTATAGAATTATTGTAATAACGCGCATATCAGGAGGATAATAAAATAAAAATAAACCTTATTTTTTAAGGATAAATTTGAAGATAGAACTTATATGGTATGACTCCTGCGGAACCATCGCAATACCTAATTATGTGTTATAAGCACCACCGCATCCCAAAAATCATTTCTACCTTGTAATAGGTGCGTTAAGCGCTATGTTCTGGTTTGATGAGTTTGGTGAGAGAGACATACTTATTCCTACTTAATCCGCAGAGGTAGCAACGCATGTTGCTAAAGGGCAGATATAATTTTAGAAATGGGAAAACTAAAACATCCTTTTTTCGTCATCAGATTTCTAAAGTCAATTCCTACCAAATGAAAATTCTAGGTTTAGAGATCAATAAGTGTTTAGGTGTTTACACGTACCTATAGTAGGTCCATAGTTGGAGCCGACCTTGCGGTTACCGACGCCGCCGGGGAAGGCGCGCACGACGCTCGGGTCCGCGTATATAGAGACGGCGCCGTCGCCGCTCGTCTTGTAGTACGCGCTCACCGGGCTCAGGATTGCAAAAAGCAAGGCCGATCCTGGCGCCATTATACCGAACGTGGCCTAAGACAAATATCTATCATAAGTATTTTTGTATTTTATACAGAGGCGATAATTTATGTTAAGCTATTTATTTATGATCTCTCTCTGATTTTTCTTTTTTATGTGCGTGTAAGGTATACATTATCACTTGCTCAAGCAGTGAAAGAAAACATCGTGAAGAAACCTGCACACCTAGGAGTTCTTAAAAAATGTTCTGATGCGTATAAGAAGTCTACTAATCTGCAATTGGCTTACGCGATGGACTATTTCCCAAACTTCTTTCACCTCGAGAGAAGAGCCGTGCACAGCATTGTGACAGTAATGAGTTGACTACAATGCAGAAGCGTAGTGGCAAGGGGATGATTATTTCCTCCAGTCGTTACTATTTTGCCGAGAAAACTTCACCTATATATGTTCAGAGGAGGGTAAATTTAAACCATTTTATGTCACGAAATCTATAGTTGCCCGGAAGTTGTAATATGGCTGAGTAATTTTTGGTGGCATACGTTGATCTTGTGGTTACTTTAGAACTTGAGAAAAGATGGCGCCACTAGTATTCTAAAGCACACTATCGAAGTTTGCTCAATAAACATTTCGTGGTCATACAATTTGGCTCGATTAATACACATAAAATTAACATACTCCTATTACAACAAATATACATGGAAATATCAAAACGAAATCGCAACATTTATAGTAATTTTAATAAATGATCAGATAACAAGGCCAGAATTTAGGCAAAAACGATGATACATATAGGATTTTGTTCAGCCCACCTTTGATAGTAGTTCTTTCATATTAAGAGGGACCACATATTGTTACTTCTTTAAAGAAATATAAAAGCGTTTAAAGATAAGCTAGTTGTGCGAAAAAGATAACTATATAATGTTAAGAGATTATTATCTTAGACCCATTGCGCTGGTTATCAATATAATAATTATTATGTTTTAAATTGATCAAGTATTTTTCTGCAAAGTAGGTATTATTAAATATTTATTAAACAACATAGCCACGTAAACAACAGAAAGCCTTTAACAAAAATCACCGCTAAAAGCAGATATAGTCGTGACGTAGGATTCAATTTGAGTCAAAGTAGGTTATATATTTTATTACATAAGTGAATGTATTTTTAATCGCATGTTTTTTTTTTTATAATTATAGCTTTTACAAAATAAAAGTCGGTAGCTTTGTCGTCATTCTATGATGATATCTCATCATGTGTCTAGTGAACGCGAATCCCTAAACTAATATAAACATTTTTATCAGTTTAATTGAACAATGATAAAGCACATTACCTATTATGTAAAGCTATACAAATATATTATGCGAAAACGGGTAATTGATCTTCAACCTGTCATAGTTATTAACCTTTTATTTATTTTATATAAATATTTTGCTCTTCCGCCATATATCAGTGTCAAGTATGTGAAATAAATTTAGATACGTGCCAACAATTTGTTTTATATTTTATAACTACCTAATTAAGATATATTTAAATTATATCATGCTTACAAATCTGCCGAAGTGATAATTAAGACGAACGTGTACTCATTTATCACTAGGTACATCGTGGAACGAAATGATAAAAATATTTGCAACAATTATTTTATCATTCATTGATAAGCAGGATTTACATGTGCGTGGCCAAAAAGATAAAGTAGTATTTGTATAAAAGATTTAAACTGATTTATGAGCATATATACTCTTATCTAAATAATGTCGGGGAAACCAAAAGGCTGGTTGTAAATCTAGGCCAATTATAAGGTGTAATAAGGCAATCATTTCAGCGGAGCATTTACGCAAAAAAAATACAATATAGGTACCTTAACGACAAGAATAAATATAATTTGTAAAAATATTTATGTGCTTGGTGATAAAACATTATTATGACGATAAGCTGAATATTTCGTATCATATAAATCATTCCGATTTATATCGATCAATCGCAATCGTTTAGCTGGTTATACTAAAACTTATGTGTATTATTATTGATTGACTGTATAGTGTGAAGTATTCATTGTAAATTTAAACTTCGATGCTCTAAAACGGACTTCTGGAGTATCTTTATTCTTTGCCATTTAACTCGTATATTTAGCAGGTTTAAACTTACCGCTCTGTCACGGAACATACGCTTGGCGCTGTAAGCGTCAACGTTAAGCAAATTTCGCTATAATTTGAAATTGAATGGAAAGCTATTTTACTTGTTGTTATTTTACTTGTATACGTTATTCTACTTGTAGATGCAAACTAATACAATTAGAAGCAAAACTCATTTAGGCCTCCTGTGAAAAATCTTTTCAAAGTAAAAAATCTCGGTATTTTTCCAAAACTCACCTCGGTAGCAATCAACGTAGGTCGGATATACAGCGTAGCGGTCTCTGAGTGTGGTACCCACTCCTGATCGATCTGAACAAGCCGTGTCACACACTTGACTAGTTCGTCCCCGTCGAAGGTAGGCAGGCCTGACCGCTGAGCAGCCAGATTCATACGTTCCATGTTCAGCTCTGGACGAAACAATCGGATTTTGTCGTCCACCCCGCGATACGCTTTCAGACCTTCGAACAACTAAACATAAAATACAAACGTTAAACAATGCTGCCAGCTTGAACATATTTTAAATGCTATTGACAGCTATTTAGTTCTACTACATACATTTCAGTTAAATTAAATAGCTACTTTTTAATTTATACTACTTTTCTAGACTCCACGATACGCTTTTAGACCTTTCAACAGCTAAATACGAAATAACAATTGTCAAACAATTTTAGCTAATTTGAACACGTTTTAAATGCTAATTACATTTTAGTTTTTGAGTTAAATAGCTAATTTTAATTTTTTAATTTATTTATAGAATATTAATTAATATGATCGAAATAGACCTGAAGGTCAGCTGTCAATTGACGTCTTTCTGCGTTTTAAGTATCTATGTATTTTTATAAAATTGCAAGAACAACCAAATGTGTAGTAGTTAGATATTAAGTGATAGCTGCCGCCCATCCGTAGGACATCTGTATAAAATCCTAAGCAGGATTCGAGGTCGGCCAGAATTTAAAGCTCAAAGACTAATTTAGTTAGCATCGTGTAAGTTTCGCGCCCTTTATATGAGAACTTAGAAGCTTATAAATCAAAAGAATTCTCCGTCTCGGAGCAAAGACCTTTTGCAAAATATTACGATTACAATAACTTCATTCCCGTTCTACATTAGCAAACATTGATAACAAATGTGCGTCTGAGGCTCTAGCAATAAAAATATAAGAACAGTAGGTACCTACTACAAGTATGTTTTATTGTTTTCTTATTTGATTATATGTTTTGCTACTTACTTGTATTGCATAGTGCAGAGCTTTAGCTGCGGGGTGTATCGTTAAGTTTTCGAAAGGAGTTATTTCGGGTTTCTGCCACCCTCCTAATTGCTTTTGGTAATTAATTTTGAGCATATGATCGGTGAAATATTTGCCAAAACCAAGGTCGCTAGCGTCAGGCTTTACTTGTAATTGATAAGGCGCGGCAAGCCTCACCTGCAGGTCATCATACTGTAACAAAATAATAAATGAGTTCACGTGAAATAAATTAAGTAGTAACTCCTTATATTGACTTAAGAAAAATACTATAAAAATAGTTTTTCTTTTCGTATATTAACATACTAAATTAAATCTCTATCTCAATATACCTCAATATACATATATATCACAATATACTATTCGTTTTACAATTGTAGTCGTTCTGTACGCAGCTAAAAAGTATGTTTGAAACAACAAATTTCAGATATCAAGCGGTACATTCAGCATATACCTACTTTACATCGTACCACGAAACTGTAGGTATAGCCGAATAAATTATTTATACGTATACTTATAAATAAAATTTAAGTATTTATCTGGAACTTTATAGATCTAGGCGGAACCTTCTTTCAGTGACAGGTAACTGTATATATTAAAGATTGTTTAACTAACACTCAAAAACACGCGTGCAGAGCGCACACGCGAGGTATTCCGTCCAGTGTCCTTAATACGAGTTTATTCTGTTTCCTTAAAACAATCATTGTTTACGTTTCCGTGAAATATTGTAGATTGCAAGGTACAACCGAAAACGTAAACGTGCAATGTACATTGCAACGTATAGACGAAAATGTAAACATAGATAGTTTTGAGGAAACGTAATAAACTCGTACTAATGAAACTGAAGTAAACATGTTACATACGCGCATTGGTCTGAACATGAGAGACAAACAAGATAAAAGTTCTAGAAGATGTATAATTGAGGTTATCCGAGAAACTAAGAACTGTCTTCTAGAATTGTTTCGACGTTCATTAATTAAAATAATGAAGTGCGTATTTG
Source organism: Cecropterus lyciades (assembly GCA_002930495.1). Taxonomy (NCBI): domain Eukaryota; kingdom Metazoa; phylum Arthropoda; class Insecta; order Lepidoptera; family Hesperiidae; genus Cecropterus; species Cecropterus lyciades. The sequence continues at coordinate 201,456 of MOOZ01000678.1, read as the reverse complement.
TAACAATCGACCACCGTTCCACTGTGCATTAATTTTTCCGATAAGATCATGAAATAACGGTGCAATACATAAAACAATGACATAGTTCCTTTTAGTCAGTGTTTCTGAACCCGTGATTTGCTGACCATTGAGGGTCCATGATAGTACAAGAAATGATCCACAAAGTTTTGAATGAAATACTATCCATACTCGTAAACAATGCTACCCTTCTAGAAGTTATGAATATTCTACTACCAATTACTTGATGTTTCTACGCAATATGTGTGTCCAAAATTTGTTAATTATCTATTATGGGTCTTAAGCTTTAGGAGGTACCTAAAGGTTTAGAACCTAGCTTGAATTATTATTAAGTTGGCGGACCTTAAAAGAAATATCTGGCGTTATATGTGGGCGGGATTTTGGTTCAGACACGGCGCTTGGCTCAATCTCCGGCAAAGGCTGCGCAGCACTCTCTTCCAGCTCTTTGTAGCGTAGCGAAGAGCTGCAATGCCGCACCGTTTGCAGCTTGTGCTGGTTCTCGAATATCCATTTCACTAAGTCCTGGAACATGATGTATATCTACAAGCTGCAAAATGTCTTCACCAACGAACTATTGTGAAGTTAAACTACATGCAAGTACTTAATCATTACTAGTATGAGATATGTAAGGAAATCAAATTATAAGCAATATTTTGATATTCATTGTGTTAAAAAAAGAAAAGAAAAGTCTGGTATGATTTTATTCAAATCAAGCTCGTGTTTGTGTGTAGGCTGAGCTAAATCAATAATTTGAATAGTGGCTTGATGAATTTAAACTAAAATTAAGATATTTGTTTAAAAGCTCTTTCAGGCGACTACTGATAAGAATATCATACTATGTCGTTCGCCAATGAAAAATTGTCCCGTTGGCGGCAAAGCAAATCGGACGAGCACATGCTACGAAACTATTTAAATATTTTAATGCTTACTTTAGGTACATTTCGTAAAATAAAATAATGTCAGCAAAAAATTGAGCCAACAAAGTTCTCAAGAACGATTATATAATAATAATGATATCCTACTTTTGGACGATGCATTAAATTAACCATCCTCAAAATACCAGAAATATTTGAATAATAAATCTTTGATGTTGAAGATATATGATAAATCCTCAAAAACTTAATTTAAAATACGTAAAAAAAAAACAATATATAACGAAATAAGTATATGACGAAAATACTCGTGACATTTACATTAAAACAATTATTAAATGGAAAAAATATATGTAATAATATAATATGTACAAAATAATGCACCTATTATTGACTTAAAACCTAATAGCTAAAATAAGATTTCTCGCTACATGGAATTAAGTACTACTATTTAAATTTATTTTTATGTCTTGTTTATTCACTATTATGTTGATAATTTTAGTGTAATAAATTACATGCTTATAAAAATAACAATAAAAACAAACCTTGCTGCGACGGAAAGGCATTTTTTCACTTGTATTTCACTTGGCAAGTTATACACAAAACTAATTACACTTCTATTTGTTCGACTTATTATTTTAAATTAAAGACGCAAAAATATTTTCGTACACCCGTCTAATCAGTATATTCATTAGTCGCTGTAAGTTAACTGACTTTGCTGGATCTGAAGCACATTCATTTAAAGAGCAAAAGATAAGATTGTGGGCTGACCTATGACGTACTCATTCATAATCAACGCGAATTATAAAGCATCACTCGATAACGCAATGAAACTTCATCAAAATATGGATTACGCAGCGAGTTATTTATTTGCGGGTGTAATGCGCACAACGTTTACTGTAAACCGAAGCGCCCCGGGGCCGACTGCGTAGCTCCTGGAGGTGCCGCGAGGGGTCGGGCGAATGTCTGTATCAGGTCACCCAGTGTCTATACACATTCAAACCGAATATGTTAATTCTACTAGCGAATTAATGCTTATATACGCACAACCATTTACATCACGAATTATTTAGCATGATAATACATACTCAGTTAAAAAACGCCCACATAAAAAATAACCGCCAATTACTCAATGTACTTGTAAATATTTATTTTATAACAAAAAATATTTATTTAAATTTAATACTGGTAATTATAATTAATTTATTGAGTAAAAGTTAGTTAATACCTACTTCCTAAGTACAGCTGATTAAATATATTAATCAAATTTCAGTAGTAAGTAGATATGTACATATATAGTAGGGGCTACGCTGGCGAAGTAAAAGTGTTGACTTAAAGTATATAGAATTTTCACTAGTCGAAAACTAATATGAGGGAATTATTAAATATAGATATAATTTACTACGATTACGAAACAATATAAATAACTCTTACAGACTTTGGTATAAATACGGTCATCTTATATATAAAATTCTCGTGTCACAATGTTAGTTACCTTACTCCTCCGAAATGGCTTTACCAATTTTTACCAAATTTTATATGCATACTCAGTAGGTCTGAGAATCGGCTACTATCTATTTTTCACACCCCTGTGATGAGGGTTGTTCACCCTTAACATTTTTTTTTAATTTTTGAACGAATTTTTTTGTTTTTATTTTTCTATAATGTGGCATTAACAAATACATACAACCCTAAACTTTTACCTTTTCATCACCAACCCCTATTTTTTAATAGGCATTTTAGTAATTTAATCATTTATATGGCAAAACAATGTTTGCCGGGTCGGCTAGTATATTATAAATGATAGGACGTAATGCTTTGACCTTTCAATTTCTGGTGTTTATTGATGCGTACTTACGCCATTATGTACCATAAATATAAAAGGAATAGTACCTTTAGGTGCGCACTAGTACAATTAATCATAATTGCAATTGTAATTAATCGGTGAAGGAATGGTCACATAGTCTGAAATAAGCTTATTAAGTATTAGACGGTAAAAGGTCTTCATAATGAATAAGTAAGAGTACAGTCGCCAAAAGAAGTCAAAAGCCGGTGAAGAAAAGAGGACAATTTATTTGTTCAATTTTGCTGAGCAAACGTCAGAAATGGAAAGTTCATCATTTCAGATTTAGCGGGGAGGTATTTAGCTACTTAGCTACGTCCTTGATCTGCCACAGAGTATTACCTATAATTCTGAGATGGGCATGTCTCATTTGGCCCCACTTGGATTTAATCATCATTTGTAATTTATATAGATTAATATTTGTATTAGTAGTAAAATTATATTTGGACCAACATGTCTATTAATGTTACACATACATACTATTGTCTCTAAAAATATTATTAGCTAAGTTCTCTTGCATCTTAAATGTGGTATTCCAAACAATAAGCCTTTAATTGGTATTAATTATTATATAAATTATAAAAAGAATAAGACCGCAATTTGGTTGCAAAATAACTTTGATATACTTACCTTATATGTATATCAATATATATGTGTTCAAATGAATGTGTACTGTAATTGATATACAAAACACAATCATCTTTAACAAAATGTACCTATAAATTAAATAATCAATATCCATTATGCAGTTTTTCCCAATGTTGATAATAATGTGTTACATTACTTTACTTTCTTTTATCTTTTATCCAATTTGAATAACTTTTGCGTAAATGTTTTAATTGTTCCAAAATCCAATTCCATTCATAATAATTAAATAAGTTAAAGGTAAGATGCAATAAAAAGCACTGTTCATTTAACAAATTAAATGTTTATTAACTACCATTTAACAACTGATAATATTAGGTAATAATTAATACTATTAGAATTTTACTATGCTGGTCATAAGTACCTATTTAGTGCAATGGGGGCTGACGAAGAGTTATTCGCTCATGATTCTTAGCATGTTTCTTCAGGAGATCCATGACTTCATTGTCGTATTCCTTTGGAGTTGGCACCTTTCCAACAACCCAGTAGAAAATGTCCCAATCATTGCTTGGAGAATTGATGAGCCTGTCGTACATCAAGGTTTGCTCTTCATTAAGTGAATCCAGGTGCTTCTTGGCGAAAGTGCTCAGGAGGAGGTCATTCTCCAACATTCCTCTCTTTCGAGATTGGTAATGAAGCCTGAAATTTTTATATAACAACATTGTTAAACATATACATATTATTTTAATTAACTCTTTGGTGTAATAAAATTTTATTTAAAGATTAAGCTTTTTTTATCAAATATAAAGGTATTGATCAATAAAACAGCTATATAAATAAGGTTTTCCTATGCCTCCCTTACCACACCCTTCAGACCAGAAAGCAGCAACACTAAACATTGCTGGTATAAGTCAGATATAGGTGTGGTGGTGGTTTTAGGAGTCAAACTACAAGAGCATTCTACTACCTTTCCATTGTTATGGGTTTATTTCATTTCTTTCAATACTCCTTTTTAAATAGTGATTTATCAATATAGTTATTATAGAATCTTATGAATATTATGAAATCAATATTGTATCAAAACTTTCAACTGATGATCTTCTGTGCACTTTACCTATATCACATATTTATGTCTTGTGAGGCATCCTGAACATTGATTGTAAGTTTAGATATTATTAAGACCTTCAGCCTAGATCTGGCTTGACTTTTCTCATAAAGATTTCATATTAATATATGATTTTTGGTTCATTTAAAATGATGATTAATGGGGTTATCATATCCCTTTAAACTTCGAAAGTATATATTGACATTGATTATTGGTCTTATATTAGGGCTCATCACAGTCACATATTTACATTTCAATCTTTTTGACCTCTTCTCTTCACATACCGCACTATGCGAACGTAAAGTACCAAAGTCAAAATTTATGTATATTAAGTTAAATACTTGAAATTACTCCTAATAACATAGTCTAAAATATAGGTAATTAAAATAGACGTCTTGTTGATAGATAAAGACAAAAATAAAGTGTATCATTTAATTATTATAAAATAAAAACCGGTTTACCTCGCCTTTCTAGTCTCCAATGTTTGCGGCTTGTCGACATCGTAAAGTGGTATTTCCATGTACGTTGTATCCACGGGTTTCGAGGAGTCACTCATGAAAACGACACCCGGACGCATATTTACCGCCTTGAAAGCCTGCAACTATAAAAATAAACGTTTAATTTGGTAAGATATACAATATTGTTGCAATGTAAGACGGACGATGCTTTATGTCGTGTAGATTCGTATTGTTATATTATTTTTAAATTAATCAAATTTATACTTACGATGCGGGATCGTAACATTTTGTTTAATCTTGGATATTTATTATTTTATTTTGCGTATTTTTATGTTGAGTATTAAGATTTTAGATGACAGATTATTGACAGAATGACATAATATTTGGTATGGCAGCCGTATATGGCTGTGTTCATTGTGTTGAAATGTCATGAATGACAATATGATAGACTTTCGTTTAAAATCTTGGTATCCCCTAAAATTATTAGATGAAGCTATTACTCAAGTTTACTCTATTATATTATTTTTTATTATTTTATTTGTATTAGGTTAGCGCTACTTTAACTATTACTATCGTAAGACATCCCATTACACATTTTTTGATTTCAGTTATATTTTATATGCTATAGAAATATTACGGTATCGTTTCCATGACAACGAATTGTTTTGATTGAATCTTAAATGTCAATAACAGCTTTTCATGCTTTGTCGTAATGAAAAATGTGATTGCTAAACGTCTAAAATCGTACCATTTATTAATGTAAAAAAAGCGTTACATGCTTAGGTATAATGATTTCTGTTCGAGATTTTATACTATCAGCATCAGGTAATTTTTGAGTTTGTATTTATTATATTGAAATCGAAAGAACTCGTGGGTTCTTACGTTGAGGAAATCGATTTATGCTCGAAAAACTGCTACTGTCCGTTAACGTCTCAATCTGTTGTTTTAATTTAGTCTAAAAACTTAATATAAAGCAGTTAAATTCCTTATTTAGATCTATGTTCCTATTCTATTCTTACTAAATGTTCTCATTTGATATATTTTTTTAAGAAAACTTTTACAAGTCAAAGAAACTCTCTGTAGAGGAGAAATCAGAAGATGTCTTGAGTGATTTTATTCACAACTCACCAACACTACTGCAAACATCTGTTGACAATAACAATCAGTTACATTTTTACACTGAGGTATGTACATTATTAAAAAATGTAAATAAATATTATAGTTTACACGTTTATGTAAAGGGAAAGTCCCACAAGACCACTCGTATGGTCTCTATTTGTATGTAATTTTAGGTATTTATAAACTTGAATGATGAATAAAAATGATGATAATAATTAATAATATGAATGAAAAAACTTGTATTGCCATCTATTGAGAAATTGTTGTAGTTTCTAATCTATTATTTCTTAATTAATAGATACAATGCAACATCAAGAAATCAGTAATATTTTACAAGACCATCCCTCAAGACTTGATTTTGGGAGATGCAAACAACATTAATATAATAACTTTAACTACTAGTGCAGCTGAGTCTTTGTATCAAGTTCTAAAACAAATTTATAGTCCTCTCTTGGCTACAGTAAGTTCATTATAAGTTTTTGTTTGTGATTAGTTTTGCTTCCTACACTTGTAGTTTTATATTAGCTTTTTGTGCATTGATAAACACATACAAATAAATTATATTCAGTTCATCCATCAGTTTTTGAGGTCAAGTTTTGGACATTGGCATCCCCTAAATCCTCCGGCCTCCAACTGATTTTGTGCCTTACATAAGGTACCTTATGTAAGGCACAGAATCAGTTGGAGGTCAATGATACCAAAGATAGTCAGGTGACTATTATTGGTATACCTGGTAAGGGGACAACCTGTGCTCCTTTTGTGTAAACTTGGAATTTACTCAATGAACAATCTCCATCATTGGTTTTTCAGTCCTTTGAGTGATGTATGTGGCCATTTCAATGCGACTTCAAGTTGCTAATCCTAAGAGTTCAACCAGTAAGCTTAGCTAATCTATGGATGTCATCACTGCAAATCATGCCACATAGCGAAATACCGAACATAGCTCTTTTCATAGCCCGCTAAGGTGGTAGAACCAATGTCGTTCGACCGGAGAAATACCACAACAACACCTATTTCTAGCGTGAAGCATTTCTTACGTTTTGGTAGAAGGGTGTGGTTTCTGGCTCACCTATATATGGGGCGACCATTGTAGTCCTTGGGAGTAGCACCGCATCTTTGATCGAGTTCATATCAAACCCCTGTTCTATATGAAATTGCTAACAGATGTCCATGGGCAGTAACCACTTGAAGTGGACTGCATGCTCGTTTGCTACTTTAGTCTGATAAAATAAGTGAAACTGATCTTTTAAATGAGGGTTACAACCCTATATTTAAAGGAAAGGTAAAAGACTACTTTTGGCATCATTGATCACTTGTGGCAACCCATATTACTTGCATAGTTTTGATTTCAGAGACTGATGAATTTTGGATGAAAAGATACCAAGTGAACTAGATTTTTTGAGTCGATTTATATTAAGTAAAAAATAAATGGTGACAAATCTTTCATTTGCAGGAAGACAGTCTTTATTCAAATAAGTTGCAAAAAAATATTTTGGATTTGGAGTCAAATTTGAGAGCCCTCACACATGGCAAAGTAGGTGAAAACATAAATGGTGAGTTGATAATATTATTGACCAAATAAGGCTTCCTGCAAAACTATTGATAGATTATCATATGAAAAAACTTTGTTAAAAGTATAAATTATTTTTATTTCAATACATTTTTTTTATATTTTTTCATCTTTAACTTGTGCAGTAATATTGACAATAGAAGATGAAGTGGATTATTGGAAAAGTGTTGGACAAAAAAGAGATGCCAGTAAAAAAGAAAGAGAGGCAGCATCTGCTTTTTGTGTTCTATTTGAAGACATAAGTGGAGAAATAAGGTACTGTTCAATAATTATTTTTTTATATAAACCACCAAGTTTTGAATTCTTGGCCTTTTTGGAAAAAAATGTATCTTTAACTTAAAATGAATGAATTTTGAATTGTGCAGTTATTCATGAAAAGCAGAGATATTAAAAATTTGTTCCAAGATAAATTATTGTAGCAAAAAATGTGCTTTTAAGATTAATGCAGTCAAGTCCAATGCAAGAAATAAGAGATTCAGCTGAGAACATTGGTGGTATACTAGATGATATTTGGAGGTACTCAACTATCCCATATCAGGAGGACAGGATGATGCATATATTTGATATAGTAGGTATGTATAAAAATAACTGACCATGTATTTCAAATTATCAACCTCAAAATTATCTAATTAAACATTCACACCGCTGCCTTAGGAAATGGTTAGCCACAATATATGTATAGCTATAATATGTAACAATATATACTTATAACCAAAACCCGATTACTTAAACTGAAAAAGGGAAAAATAAGCACTACAATTATGAAATATTGTAGCATTATTAAAATAGAATTGATTGAGATGATTCTAATGATATGTCATATGTTACAATCTATCAAGCCATTTGGGCTGTAGAGTATGTAAAGAAAAGGACATAAAAATTATACACATATTTACTCCAAAATCATTACTGTCTTGACATAGTCGGCTCGTGTCCTAACATAATTGATATTAACGTTATTAAATTTAGATTAAATTCAAATGTAATCAACTATACCTCTTTCTTTCTTTATAGGCCATGTGATTTGTACAATCATACAAAGAGTAATATCTGGTAAGCAGTTGTGGAAAATTCACAATGACTTTAAAGATAATGAGTTACTAACTCTAGTGACCGAAAGCTTACATGTCGTACAGACTTGGATTAGTGCATGTAATTCATTAACGGAAACATACTGGCCTAACTATGCGCTCCATACTTGGAATGGGAAACCTTATGTACCATCATTTTGTTTGAATTTCAAAAACAGGCTACAAGAGGTAATAACTAAGAAAATGTTTTTTTTTA
>MOOZ01000678.1:161219-177851 GCA_002930495.1 Cecropterus lyciades | reverse complement strand
CGTCACTCCCCTCCTTTTTCCCCTGTTTGCTGACGCCATTTTTTAAAATTATATGGTGTTTGAGAAGATTCCAATGATATGTTATGTGTCACGATCCGTCAAGCCGTTTGGACTGTAGCGCGTGCCAAAAATATGGACATACATACAAACAAACATACATACGCTCGATAAACATTACCCTCCTTCTGACGCAGTCAGGTAAAAATACAAAGTAATACAAAGAAAAAAGTCAAAAGAAAAAAGTAAGAAAAAATATAACTAAAAATTTGTAAGTGCCCCCGTAGGCATATGCTAAAAAAATCATTTCATAGTTCCATTAGGCTTTCCCCTTTGTCGTGGGTGCCATAGATACACATAATGAAGAAAATATAAACATCCAGACCTAGAACAGAAATCTAGATTTATTACTTAGATATTTGTTTGGCAGGGGATCAAACCCGGAACCCACTGCATGTCCGACCATGAAGGATCGGTATGGTGAACGCTCTGCCATGCGGGGCGATTAACTTTGATCATGTATAATAAGTAATTTAACCTCCATCTCCAGAAACTAATAATCCAGAAATACAGCACGTGAAGCGGTGAGGTTCCGCAACGCTAGAACATATATAATAGCGTCGTAGTTAGGGTCAGGACTGAGGGGCGGCTGCCAGGAGTGCAATGTTAAGGGAGGGGGAGGGTATTTTACCGACCACATTTGAAAATGATACTATTGAAGATTATTAGTCGTTATCAGAAGATGTTCAAACTCAATAATTGATAATGATGACCTATTCTACTATATCTACTACTACTACTGTCTACTACCTATTCTTAAAAAAAGACGCAAAATTCAAATCTTCCTATCCTACTTTGACCCTAGTTACAACTCTGCGGAATAATAACACGCTGCGTTACGGCACCGCGTCGCACCGCTTTTATGTATGTCTGCCCTAATTACAGCAATCAGCTACGACTAAACAATACTCAACGCAAACTGGGGAGAAAAAGATGGCCGGGAATTAATAAAGTTAGGTTTAAAGGCGTTAAAGCCAAAAATGTAAAAACATTTTAAATAATATAACGCACAGCGGCCTCTAATGACAGCAATCAGCTACGAAAATATACGCACAGGGGCTCGCTATGTTAAGGCAACGCACCGTATCGCGTTTATGTACTTGAGTCCTAATGCAATCGTTACCGTGCACAGATCGAGGAGCAGCAATGGGTGGTGTCATCGCTGGGCGGCGACGCGAGCGCGGCGTGGGACGTGCGCCTGCGCAGCGCGCGCGGGCTCGTTCGCGCCGCGCACCATGCACAGCGCAGGTCAGTTAGATGAGATTAAAGCAAATCAGAGCAATGATAGCCGAATGGTTAAAACTCAGCCTCTAAATCGAAGGTCCGAGGTTGAAATCTCAGGCACGCACCACTGATTTTTCTAAAATTATGTAAGTATTAGAAGTTAATTATCACTGCTTTACGGTGTAGGAAAAAATCGTGAGGAAACGAATTCTACTAATTCGCACTTGATCATCGCGGTGGACTATGGACTCAAACTCTTTCAATCTGAAAGAAGACCCGTGCCCAGCAGTGGGACAATAATGGGTTGACAGTAAAGCAAATTAAATTATTCGTTCCGATTCGGATGACACTTATTTAATTTAAATATTACCTTATCTTATTTAATTTATTATATTATCGACCAATTAACAATTTTCGTTGTTTTGTACGTTTCTGTTACGGTTTCAGTGGTATTATTAGTTAGAATTGCATGATCGAACTTAAGTTCGATTAGAAACCTATTTAAGATTGCTGCGTGAGAACTCGTTTGGGCTGCGCGCCATGCACCACGCAAGTCAGTTATGTTATAAAATAATAGGGATTAAAATAATAAGTTTTTATGTTTCTACTACGACACCTATTCCGGACCACACCTATTTGGTCTAATGAAAATTGAATTCTGTGTTGCTGTACTGGTTTGAACGTTGTGATAAGAAAGCACACTTCATCCATTCTTTATCCATGGACAATACTTGTCCATAAAAATATACAATCAATCCTAAACAGGATTAGTGTCCTACCTGAACTCAACCACAGATGTTTTATTACTCTTAAAGGTTCGTTTGGAATGCCTTAAGTATTTGTCTTTAATATATAACAAAGAAGTAGCAAACAAGCAAGCATGGACGTGTGTGATTATATAAAATTAATATGTTTAGAATCCTATCTGAAATTGGTCACAGATGCGTTGTTTCCCCTGAAGACTACGTGTGAACGCCTAGTATGTCTACTAAACAACACATTTCGAACCATCGCTAAGCATTTGACGACCCAAATGGTGGAGTGGTTACCATACCGGTCTAACCGGCAGTGGATCCCGGGTTCGATACCCGGCCAGACAGACATCTGAATGATGAGTTTAGATTTCTGTTGTTGGTCTGGGTCTTTGTGTATTCATCTTTGTGTGTCCATGATATCCACGACAGGAGAAAATCCTATTGTGGGGCTATGAGTGTAGAAAGTTTACTTTGTACTTTATTAATCAGAAAAAGTTGTGGTGTGGTACCTATGAGTTTGAATTCTAGAGAGTTCTGCCACCTTCGAGCTTTGTTTAATGTCTAATATACCGAATAAGCTTATGAGAACTGATTGGATACCACATCGGCCTTCCACGAGGTAGATTCCTAGGTTGGGCGGACACCTAAATGATAAATTTAGATTTCGTACTGTTCGCTTGAAATACAATTATTGATGAGAAGCTTAGGGATGCTTAGCGTTGAATTCGAGTCTATAACATAGCGGGTTTAGTTAGATCTCTAGCCAGTTGAATATCTACATAATTGTATAATTCGGATATGTGTCCTGTCATTAACCGTATGATTATTACGTTTTATAATGTTAACCTTTGATGATAATTCTATTTTAATCGCTTAGTGACACTTTCTAAAATCTTTACAAAGTTTAAGAGTAAAAATTTTTGGAACACTTGTTTTCATGCCATGGATTAGTCACGGAAACCTATTTTGACCTTATAGAAGATTGTTTTATCGTTTTGTCTAGCCTTCAGTCGAAAGCGGGACTACATATACTACTACATAGTACATAATACAATGGGAACTATTAACATAAATCATTTGTTAATTTGTCAGCAAGGTTAACAAAGGTGTTTACAATTATAGAAGGGCTCTTACTGTGTCAAATATTGGCGTACAATTTTTTTATATGTCAACGCATTAAATTTAATTGAATTATTTCGATAGTTCCCATTATTAAAATTATAGAATCCTAAATATTCGAAGTCAATGTCTAGTTCAGATTAATTAAGAATTTGTCATTGTTATATATTAATTAAAATTTGACATTAAAATAAATTAGATTTTTCTTATATTTCAATTAAGTTTTTGAGAAGATGGATATACTTTATTATGATAAAATTGAAGGAGGTTTTATACCAATAGAGTAACATTTAAACATTAAAATAGTTTACATCAAATATTATCCCGAACTGTCTACGTGCTCTTGAACACGCACTCTGAATTCGATCCTTTTAAAATTCCCATCCAATATTTTTTTCTGAACTGTGTCATTCTTGTACCGCTACGCTTTACTGATGGGAAGTAATGTCATATTCTCGTACATTAGATTTGGACTGGAATAATCTGTTTGCTATGTATAAAATAGAAAACTCTCACATAAAAATTTAATTTTATAATTTAACAGCGTTTGTTTAAACAAATTCATTTATTTCTGCAAGAATACATGGTACAAATGTTCCTTGACTAATCAACCTCAAGTCGATGTTAATTAGATAAATTTTAAGTTTAATAACTCACTTCGCACTGTTTAGGGACTAACAATATTATTCTTTGAAGGTCGCTCGTGCAAAAGTGAACGGTATTATTGTTTAACGAAGTGTTCTAATGACTCTGTGGGGAACATTCGCGCTCCGCCGGGCGCACGTGGCCGGCACATGTAGGAGTCCTGATTTGACGGGGTCTTTTGTTTGGCTTTATGTTGCCTTTATTTTTTTATATTTCAAACAAATTTGCTATTCATTCTTGCTTCTAACTTTAATTCAGTATTGAATTAAATATAAGTATGTTTTGAATTACAAACTTCACATGTTTCAGATTCGCTTTTAAAAATATATAATACATAAACGAGTTAACAAATATTTAATTATAATACATCTACACATTTGAAAGTATATAAAAAGTGACCGATATATAGTCCTACATACTCATTACCGTCAGCAAAATCGTCTCAAATAATAATAACATCATGAATTTTATATTTAAAGACTTAGTTGAAGACACATGAGAACCTAAACATAAAGTACACATTACAAAACATCAGTGTGATCGTTCTGTTATTAAAAGGCGCGTAACATGATGTAATGGTAGGTATAAAATAATTATGTTTCGACATAGTTAAGTCGCATTAACTTTTAGTGTGGCGCAAGCTTACAGGTTAGAACTATGCAAGTTATCTCGATAAGCCGAGTTCACTGACCAAACATTCATACTTCCTACTACACAGTACACGATATCCAAAATTAGTCAGCAGTCTATAAAGATAGCGCGCCTAGTACACAGCCACATAAATTGTCCATTAAAAAGAGAAACGTTGACATTTTGTAAAATGAACGCAGACATTATGGTAGTTGTGACCCTCTCTTACCAAAATATAGATAGATTGATACACGTTGCTTTCTTAAATGTAATAAACTAATACTTGATGCTCGAACTCCATTGTAGTTAATGGCTTTTTAATTTTAGTCATTTTAACTTCATTCATTAAATGTTAAAAAATAACTACATTGTTTAAGTTTTTCCTTTCCATCCTGTACAATTTGCGTTTTTGTGTTGTGTCATTATTCATGCAAAGCAACGATAGATCCGAGACATTAGGTTTTTATACATCCGAGAGTTATAAAACATAAAACGTAATTACTTTTTATAATTTTACAACAAAATTGATTGTTTACGTTACGTTAACAGATTCTATTTCGGAATTTGGTGTATACTGACGGATTTTACTATATCTTTTTTCTAAAATTAGTATAAAACACCCAACCGTATGATATAAAATATAAATTTCTCAACTTTAATAACTTCACTGGTTCTTTTTATAACTGAATGAACAATTTAAAATGTACCTCATCTAAGTATTGTTTGTACATTCTGATGTTACTTGTTATGATTTTTTATATATTGTACCAAATTACTATGACGTACTAAGCCAGGAATAAGATAAATGAAGCCGGATCGCTACCGAGGGCGTTATCTTTCATGAACTTTGACACTATAACCGCCTTTTGAGAATGAACTCTTATCGATGCGAAAGCGTTCATTCACAGCACTAATGAGGCTCTGTGCTTAGTATACTTATTGGGTTCAAAAATGTTGTCATGCTAAGTAATCATTTAACTTACTACATAGTAGTATCAGTTTTATATGCCCGCCTATTCTGGCGAAACTTGATTGGGACGGTGTTGTAAAGTCTTTATTTAATAAGTAATTATTAATAAGTTTCTTATTAAAGTAGAATTATAATCATGACTTCTAATTACGTGTATTTAACTATTTAAAGTTTAACTATTGTTATAATTACTTCAATGGACGTTGTGACTTATTTAATAGCTATAAATTTATCAATATGTATAAAAGCGAAAGGATACTCACTCACTCACTCATCGCCGAGCTTAAATTATTTAAACTGGAAAGTTGAAAACCATAAATTTGAAAATAAAATCGGTTCTATTTTTAACACAGGCATACATTAAGGAAGGATTTTCATTGATATTTCACCCAGTTGAAAGATTGTTTAAAAATCTGCCGTTTTAAAGCCAGCAATATGAAAATTAGTATTTAACGTTCCGTTTAGAAAATATGAAACGACTAAGTTAATGGATCAAATTTTTATTTAAATATCCTTTATAGCCACAGTAAATCAAGAGTCACAAAAATCAAGAGTAGAGGAAGTGTACAGTAAGTAATTCTAAAGTTTAATTTCTGAGGTCTTTAGGCTAATTTCCGTAGTTTTAGTATTATCAAATGTGTTTAGGAGACGGTTAAAAGCGTGGAAATTAAAATATGGGTTCATAACGTTTCTAAAGTCAGTTTTTTGGTCTAGTCCATTTGACACTGATAAAGGGTTATCGTCGACTGTTGAAACTGTAACAAGTTATCTATTTTGGTTAAAGGGGCCGTTTAATTTTTAAACAGTCGCAGCATTGGCAGAGCTTCTATTAATATAACAATAAACATCATAATCACAAACGGTTGATGGTACTACTTAAAGTACGCTGTCAAAGATTTAGAATAATAGTAAACATAGTAATGCAATAAAAAGCATCTTTATACTATTACGAAATTATATTGACTATAAAGCTGAGATGACGAGGACAATGACGACTCTACCCTGGTAATTATAAGCGACACTAACAATTTATTTGGAATCTAGCCCTTCTTAGCTAGAAAACATAAAAAATGACACAGAATGAACAAATTGTAGTAGTAAAATTGCAAAAAATGTAGGTCAAAAGTACCTTCCGACGTAGGCATGGCATTTTACACCCTCAACAGATTCGAAAAGCACAAACAAGTTCTCATTACGAAATGCCAGATTGACCCGCTTTTATGTTTCGTACCTTTTATGACTCTACTATTTCAGCCAAAACGTACTTATTGGTTACAAAGTGTATGAGTTTTGGTAATTAACACTGAAGTAATATTCAGATTTACAAGCTAGCGAAATATCTTTAGAACTCAATATGTCAAGTTATTCATTTCTATTTCGGGGAATA
The DNA here is from genome assembly GCA_002930495.1 of Cecropterus lyciades. Classification (NCBI taxonomy): domain Eukaryota; kingdom Metazoa; phylum Arthropoda; class Insecta; order Lepidoptera; family Hesperiidae; genus Cecropterus; species Cecropterus lyciades. The sequence goes on along the minus strand of MOOZ01000678.1, from coordinate 171,064 downwards.
ACCTCTTTGTTATTAAGTTAGCTATTTTGTACTTTACAAACGATCTATTTGTTCGCGCGATATTTGATAAATATATACCTACATAATGCTTTTTAGAAAACTAACTCACATCTACCGATTCGCTTTCAGTGAGGTAGAGTGGCAAGCCACTGGCCGGGGTAGGTTTTGAAGAAATATTAAAAGAGATTTTTTAAATAGAAGGTTGTACTCCTATTACGTGGAGACATGTTTCAATTCTCTATTTTTATATTAATTAGTAGAGTTCTGTTCGGTAAGTTCGACGATTCGACGACGAAGTTCGAATTTTGTAGTGTATTTAGAATACTCGTCTTTAATTATTCAATTTTTTTAATTCAATTGTATGCTGCTGGCATCAAATACAGAGTCCTTCCAGAAATTTGAGGAAAGTACAACTTAAAGTACTTTCCTCAAATTTAATCTTGTTCCACGTTCGTACTTTTTTTAGAGCACTTAAATAAATTATAATTTTTTGAAACATGGTTGATGGTTCTGGTGCTCTGCGGATCGCGAATGTTATTGTTTTATCAGTAGCGGATGTGTGGGGCGGAAGGACGGCGACTGCCGATTTGAGTATCTGTCTGTCCGCTACAACACATTAGTGCCATCCTTACTATATTAGTTGAAATCATTACTAGTAACGTGATCTATTCACGCTTAAAACTATTTTATCTATTCATTGCTTTCCCACTGCTGGGCATGAGTTTCAGAGTTAGAAGGGTTAGGTTATAATCCAACAAGTTAGACAAGTGCGGATAACGGTGATCTTCATGTACCTTAACTATGTTTTCCTTTACCATTAAAGCAAGTTAAAATTAATTTCTGATAAAATATAAAATTAATTTATGCATATAATTTAGATTTTTTTAATAATAAGAGCTCTGTTCAGGCCTGGAAATTAGTCCATGCCTCTATCACTGCTTATAAAACTTATAAAACATCGTCGGTCCTTACGTATATAAGAAAAAAGTGACATATGACTATTTCTACATCGATATGCATATCAGATAAATCAAAAAACTTCCTTCTACGGAGGAAACTGGAAAGAAAAGGTGGTATTATGATACATTTTTCAAAAGTACACCTTAAACATCCTAAGATGAATGTCACTAATGAGTATTAAAATATATTATTACTTTCAGACTAGACCGCGTTCGTACCGAATAGTGCGCTTTTCAAATCACTGTACAAAATATTATTATTCTACTTGTTCTCTTATACGATTTCTATACGTAGTATATTTGTATACTTTTACGATTTGTATACATAATATTTATAATATCTTATATAGGTGAGCGTGTACACAATCTAAAGTCATATATGGAATCAAAGGCGCAATTTTTGACACGTCTTCATGTACGAAGATACTTTCCTCATATGGCTACACTCTAATGAGCTAGTGAAAGTTGCTTTGTTTTCTTGCATTAAAGATATGCATCTTTCATTTATGATTCAGGTACTCGAAAGTAACATTCCGTGTTACTTGTTAGGGCAGGTACGATTTGTAAGGACAAGCCGGGCCGTGTCGTAATAATGACCAAAACAAAAAGCGCATCCCGAAATGCGCTGTTATTTTTGTTGCTTAGTGCCCGTTTCGGAGAACGGCACGAGTAGGCGCGCAGGCGGGAACGGTCGTCGCCTCACGCAGGGCCGTATTGGGTTCAATGCCATTTGATTGCATATTTTGTATAGTTCTCATGTATCAAAAGATAATATGTACGTAAATAAAACGTGTACTACGTATATTTGTGTGTAGCCGGTGAAAGGTATAATTTAGCTTCTTATGTAGAATTTTATAGACAAAGCTATTTCATATGTATGTACATTTAATGTTTATTTGATGCATTCATGTAGTTATTTGGAATAACGTATGGGTATGTATAGGTATAATAAAATTTGTTGTCTTGTGCGTATGTTTATGTTGATAAAATCATAGTCATCAGTTGATAAAATTTGCATTGTAATACTCATAGAAAAATGGCAAATGCGGAGATGTTTTTAAAAGCTCTCCAAACTAGTTTGAATCGAGATGCGAGTCCGGCCCTGGCGATCGGAGAAGCGGGTCGCGCGGGGCGGGGCGGTGGGGCGGCGCGAGAGTGCGGCGCGCGGCCGCCGCGCCAGTGCAGAGAGCGGCGCGCGGAGAGCCCACATCGCGCCATGGCTCGACGCGCCGCATTGTTTATGTTCGCCGTGCTTATCGCCCGCGGCGCCGCGGTCTACAACAAGGAGCGCGACCGCATGCGCGCCGACCCCCGTCTCCTGGACCGAGCCTGCGAGCTCAGCTCCTGCTACCCGGCCACCGGGAACCTCCTCATCGGCCGCGAGTCTCGCCTCTTCGCATCCTCGACGTGCGGACTCAATGGACGCGAGCGCTTTTGTATCGTATCTCACTTGGAAGAACGGAAGAAATGTTTCTGGTGTGACTCTAGTAACGCTACGATTAACAACCCGATATTGAACCATCGGATACAAAACATCATATACAAGTTTTATCCCGGAACCCGAACGAAATCTTGGTGGCAGTCTGAAAATGGCAAAGAAAATGTCACAATTCAATTGAACATGGAAGCCGAGTTTCACTTGACGCACTTGATTTTGAAGTTTAAGACCTTCCGCCCGGCGGCTATGTTAGTAGAGAGATCGTTTGACTTTGGAAAAACTTGGCGTGTGTATCGTTACTTTGCCCACAATTGTGCTAAAGCTTTCCCTTCTGTACCGAGACACTCTCAGCAAAGTTTGACGGAGGTTGTGTGCGAATCTAAATATTCGATGGTCGCGCCGTCCACAGAAGGAGATGTTATATTCAGAGTCTTACCACCTAATATACACGTAACAAATCCTTACTCAGAAGAGGTGCAGAACTTACTTCGTATGACTAATTTGAGAATTAATTTTACTAAACTCCATACACTGGGTGACGATCTGTTAGACAATAGAGCTGAAATTCAAGAAAAATATTATTATGCCATATACGAAATGACAGTGCGCGGATCATGCTCTTGTTATGGACATGCTTCACGGTGTCTTCCGATGCCTGGGGTGGAGTCGAAGAATAATATGGTTCATGGTCGTTGTGAGTGTACGCACAACACACGAGGATTAAATTGTGAATACTGTGAAGATTTCTACAACGACTTTCCGTGGCAACCCGCTGTAGGAAAAACTTCAAACGCTTGTAAGAGATGTACATGTAATAATCATGCTACAACGTGCCATTTTGATCCTGCTGTTTATAATAAGACTGGTAAAACAAGTGGTGGAGTGTGTGATAATTGTCAACATAATACAATGGGTGTTAATTGTGAGCGTTGCAAACCTACCTTTTTCAGAGATCCTAGTTTGGACATTCAAAGTCCCGACATATGTAAACCGTGTGACTGCGACCCCGAAGGAACCACAGACAAAGAGCTTTTATGCGACGACGAAACCGATATAGCGAATAACAAAACTGCAGGACGTTGCCTTTGTAAATCTAACGTCGACGGACCAAGATGTGATAGATGCAAGGACGGTTACTGGAACTTCGATTCACAAAATCCTGATGGCTGCGAATCTTGCACATGTGATAGGTTAGGTACCATAAACGAAAGAGGATGTGACCCTGTAACTGGAATTTGTTTCTGTAAGCGTCATGTAACTGGTCGAAATTGTGATCAATGTCTGCCAGAATTTTACGGGTTATCCGACAGTGATGATGGCTGTTCACCATGTGACTGTGACATAGGAGGTTCACTAGACAGAGATTGCGATGTGATTACAGGGCAATGCAAATGTCGTCCAAATGTTACTGGTCGCCGATGCGATCAACCTATACAAAACTTCTTTGTTGGCGCCCTTGATTCTATTGTTCACGAAGCTGAATTAAGCCTATGCGACTCTCAAATAGATGATAATGCCATACAAAGCCAACTATGCCATGTTGTCATAAGAGAAAATTATCCTGATGGTAGAAAAGAAACATGGTCTGGACCAGGATTCATGAGGTTACCAGAAAGTAGCACATTAGTCTTCCTTGTCAATAACCTAAAAACAAGTATGAATTACAACGTGTTGATTAGATATGAGCCACAATCGTCTACAAATTGGGAGGAAGCTACTATTTTAATCAAAAGACCACCAATAGATCCTGATTCGCCTTGTGCTCACGTTCGCCCTGAAGACGATACTATTTATACAAGCCTTCCAGCTAATCAACGCAGTGTACTAGTTCAACCGCCAGTTTGCTTGGAAAAAGATAAGAAAACCGAAATCCGTATTTATTTAGGACGACAAGATCCACCCAACAGTAATACCAGAGCATCTATATTAATTGATTCTATTGTTCTTATACCTTCTGTTGATGATTTACCATTTTTCAATAGAGGCAGTGCAGCAAGAGATGAATTTGACCGTTATAACTGCGGCGATGCATATTACTATGACTTAAGTAGAGATAACGTGCCTGAAATATGTAAAAAATACCATGCCAGCATAGGTTTCTATATAAGAAATGGTTCAGAGTCCTGCCAATGTGACCCTTCAGGTTCAAAGAGTCATCAATGTAATCCTTATACAGGATACTGCCAATGTGTGGAAAATATCGTTGGAGCACGGTGCGACCGATGCGCTCCAGCCACCTATGGGTTTAGCAAATTCGGCTGCAAACGTTGTGATTGTAATAGCATTGGTTCACTTGACAATTTCTGTGACGCAACAAGCGGACAATGTAAATGTAGAGCAAATACATATGGTCGCGCATGTGATCTATGTCAACCAGGTTACTTTAATTTCCCCAATTGTCAACAATGCGCGTGTAATGGCCATGCTATAGAGTGCGATGATAAAACAGGTGCGTGTAAAGATTGCAATGATTACACAGAAGGTCATCGTTGTGAGAGATGTATAGAGGGGTATTATGGAGATCCTCGCCTAGGTTTCGATATCCCATGTCGGCTTTGTCCATGTCCAGGTGTAAAAGGTGATCCAAATAAAAGTAGTCATGCTGACCGATGTGGACTAGAATCAGAGACTAAGGACCTAGTCTGTGATTGTAAGGAAGGATACGCTGGACCACTTTGTGATGTTTGTGCTGATAATTACTTTGGAGATCCTATTAAAGGAACCTGTGAGAAATGTGAGTGCAATGAAAACATAGATATCACCAAACCGGGTAATTGTGATCCTTATACAGGAAAATGTATACAATGTTTGCATAACACTGCAGGAGAACACTGTGAAATTTGTGAAGAAGGTTATTATGGTAATGCTTTGGAAAAAGCATGTTACAAATGTAATTGTTCAGAATTAGGAACCAACTTCACTACGGGTAACTGTGATGGTATTAGTGGTCAGTGTCCATGTTATAACAATGTTATGGGTATAAATTGCGATCAATGTACTGAAAATCATTGGAGAATAGCTCTAGGCACAGGTTGTGATCCTTGTGAATGTGATCCTATAGGTTCTTTGTCCCCACAATGTAACCCTTATATAGGCAAATGTGATTGCAAACCTGGGCATGGCGGAAGGCAATGTGATCAGTGCCAAGAAAACCACTGGGGTATTCCAAATATTGAATGTTATGAATGTGAATGTGACATATATGGTTCTGTTTCACCCCAATGTATGCGAGAGAATGGGTCATGTATTTGTAAACCGGGCATTGGCGGATATAAATGCGATATGTGCGCTAGAGGCTATCTTGGTAACGCACCTAATTGCTACGCTTGTGGTGAATGTTTCGATAGTTGGGATAAACTCATTGATGATCTTCGTATGCAAACAGAAAATGCTATTCATAACGCTAGTAAAATTAAAGTTGTTGGCGCTACAGGTGCATATACAAGAGACTTTGAAGAAATGACCAAAAAATTATCCGACGTAGAAAATTCACTTCAAAGTGCTAAGCTTGGACAGACAACAGTTAAACAATTAATTTCAAGTATAAGTGCATTGCAAACTCAATTGAATGAAGCTGAAAAGAAAGTAAAGGAAGGCAATGAAAACCTAAATGCTATTACTTCTAAAATTAATTTAGGAAATGTCACTTTATATGGCTTACGAGATAGCATCGATAATTTAAAATCGAAAACGATGACATTAGGAAATAATGCCACCAAACTTCAAGAAGCCAATTTAGAAGGAGCACTTAACTTAACTCGTGAAGCTAAAGAAAGAGCTTTAAAAGCAGCAGATGAAGCTGAAAGTGTGCAGACAGTTATTGCTAGTACTGATAGACAGATCAAAAATACTGACAGGCTTATTGAAATGCAATACGATAACTTTAATAAAACTCAAAATGAAAACGATAGAAAATTAGATGATTTGCAACAACAGATGTCGGAATTAGAATCACAAATACCAAAAATTAATGAAAAGATGTGTGGCCAAGACAGTGACACATGTGATATATGTGGTGGTGCAGGTTGTGGAAAATGTGGAGGTATATCATGTGACCAAGGCGCTATTACCAAAGCGGAACAAGCTTTAGACTTCGCAAATAAAACAGAACATAGAATTAAAGAACATGAACTGACAGCTGAAGATCTATTTAGATCTATATCTCAAGTGAAACAAGATACTATTGCAGTCAAATCCAAAGCAAAGGATGTATTTGATAATGCCTTTGATTTTAAGACTTCGGCTGAACGTGTCACCAATGAGAGTCAAGAACTAACATCTGAACTAAAGGACTTCTTGTCTAACACTTCAAATACGCCAGCGGACGTAAGAACTTTAGCTAATGAGATCCTTAATTTGTCCATAAGAATAGAACCTACAGAAATAACAGAGTTATCACAGCGTATTAACTCTACAGTTTCACAACTTACTAACATTGAAAATATAATTACAGAAACAAAACCAGATCTTGACAGAGCTAAAGCACTTAAATTAAATGCAACCATTGTAAATAAAGATGCCAATTTAACTTTGGAGATGGCTAACAAAGTCCTAGAAGCATTGGATGAAGCACAAGCGGCTCAAGACGCAGCAGTGAATGCTATAGATAAAGCTAATAACGATATTAAAGCCGCGAAGAGTGATTTACTTCCAATAGCAATGGAGACTGAACAGGCACAAAAGAAAGCTAATGAAACAATGGACGAAGTAGAGACACTTCGTACACGTCTCTCAGATTTACAGAAAAATATACTAAAAATAGAAAGTGACGCAGAGCAAGTAAAACAAGAAGCGAACGATGTTGTGAATCGTGCTGAAGGCGCAGAGCAGAAGGCTAGGCAATTGCGTCAAGATTTTAAACAAACAAATATGTCTCTTGCTGAACGAGCCAGTCAGACGTCAAATTCTAGAGAACGCGCACAACTTTTATTAAATCGCGCCACCAAACTTGCCAGTGACACACAAATGCAACTGAAGCTTTTGGCTAATATGGAAGAGCTTTATAACGATCATAACGAACTATTAAATGTACTTGAAAAGGAAATAAGCGAATTAAATACAAAAATGAACTACTACCTTTCAGAAATTACTAAACGATCTGATTATTATAGATCTTGTACCACGTAACGCTATTGAAGACGCTCATAAAATTAAAATGCAATATTTTGATATTTTTGTACCTATTTTAAATTGTGTTGCTCTTGCATTTCAGTGCCATTTGTAATATTATTCATTGACAGTACAATTTAAACATATTCGAGTCATATATTTGTAGTTTAACTACGTTGTGAGTGCATTGTGTGTGATTTGTGAGTATAATAGTCTTTTCTAATTAACAGATTATGCTCGTGCGTACTAGAAGTAAAATATAAAACAATTCATACAATTTTATGTTCATCCGTTTTTATGTAATTGAATAATTATTAATGTATTCACAAAACATGAAACATAATATATTTTTTGCCAATTCCATTTGTAACAAGTATGTATAGCCTTTAAGCTTGCCGTTTACGTTATGCAATTATGTGAAATTGTATTACATGTTTAGTTTTTATATATTAACAAAAAATAATAGAAAAACGTGTTTCAATATTTATTAAGCGCTTTCTTAATATATTAAAACAATTCCAAAGAACAAGTTTTAGTGTAATTCGATATTTGATATATTTATGTAGTAATAAATTTTAATGTCTTTCTTTATTATTTTGACGATAATAATATTATAATTTGATTAATTATATAATAAGAAAATAAAATAAAACAATCTAATATTGTACAAGTTCTTTTTGATAAGTAATGCGATAAATTTGAAAAGCTATTATTTTTTATTTTTAATAATTCGCAATGATTGTTTTATAAATAGTCCTTTGATGATTTTGATATTTTAGTATACTAGGTTTCAGTGTGCTTTCTTTTTCTTTAGGCATTAAAAGTAAGCGTAATATTTCTTTGCATTTATAATGATAAAAGCCATTCTATATTTTTTATTTTAGGAACGTTACCTTATAGGTCGCAGGCAATTATACTTAATTGTAGAATTAATTGTTAATAAAATGTTCCATATCATTTTTCTTTATTTTATTTAAATACCTTTAATATGATTATTTTTCAAGTTGTGAGATCCGATTATTTTTTTTATTATCATTTGTATTTTAACTATTAGTCATAGTGTAATATTATAGTACACATAATTACTTAAATAATCTCATGATTTGATTTTGTAATATGACCATTTATTTAAATATTCCATAAAGTGTTTTAAATAAAAAGGCTTCGTACATTTTAATATTGTAAAGTATTTTTTAATAAATTAAATACCTGGGACAGGTATCCAGGAACTGACAATTAAATACTTATTACAATTATTGATATCAAAAACGATAAATGATTTGTATTAAAATGCCTTACCTAATTTTAAATATCTGTCATAAAAGATAATTAATTCTAAATTAATACGTACTAGGTTTTATCCGCAGCTTTGTTTGCAAAAATAAATATTTATTATTAATTTTCTAAGTTTTTCAACCAAGCTGACTGTTCAGTTAAAAGAAACCCAAAAATATATTTAATCTTATTTTTTGGTAACAAAACATTAACATTTCTTTACAATATAATAACTTTAAATAATAAAAATAATAATGAATTAATCCGCACGTACATCTCATATATATGGTATTTGTAAAAAAAAATGTTTTGGTGGACTGAGACTGAGTAATAATGAACATTTCTACAGTTTTTAAATTTATTTCCGTCTGTTTGCCTGTGTTTTCAGTGCCTGTTAAGAATTATGCTCTATTTTTTGCTCCATGCTCCACATTCAAAATTTCAATTTTAGCTCTACATGTACGTTTTGTGTCTTGAAATTCAGAAAAGTTATAGAACCAGTTTAGGATCTATATGTTTAAAAATAATGAAGTATGAACATTTATTATAAATTACAACTATATGAAAAATACAGGTTTTTTGTTATGGAAATAAGTGCTAAGGGAAACTATAAATTATAACTATTCAAATAATACAGGTTTTTTTTATGGAAATAAGTGCTAAGCGAAACACAGACCCGTCACAGACACATGTGGTGTTGTTTCTATAAACAACACTTGGAATTTCTTCCGTATGCCTTCCCGACTACTCCTTTATAACCAAACTGTGGTACTTACAAACCTCACATATACAATTTACTAGAGAAATTTTAGTAAGTCTTCGGGCTTTTACACAATGTCTGTGTTTATATATGATTGTTGTATGAAACAATCATACAGTTCACCTGATGTTAATTGGTCACTGTCACCATGAAAATATGTAACCAACGCCATTTATTTATTTATCTATTTATTTATTTATCTATCTATCTATTTATTTATTTATTTATTTACGGATTACCAACATAAGATACAGATGACACAGCTATAAGGTGTACAATGCATGTTTTTGACATAATTTACTGT
>MOOZ01000678.1:126825-138948 GCA_002930495.1 Cecropterus lyciades | reverse complement strand
TTATTTCAGTTGATCAACTGAACAAAAGACTAGGTGCTTTGTAACCTAGAATCTGATAGGTGCTGTAATAGTGTTGTACAGGCCAATGGGGGCAAGAGGAACAGAAAAAAAAAAACTTAGATGGTTGATGGCAGGCAGGCATGGGGCGCTGTACCGCGCAAGCGTGTGTCAATAAAACTGCAACAACACTACTTGAAAAAAAAAAAACTTAAATGGTTGGTATCAACCAGGCATCAGTGCATAAAGGCGTTGTGCCGCAAACGCATGAGTAAAGAAAAATGGCAACAAAAATGTATAAAGTTAGGCGTAAAGGTGTCAAGCCAAGGCCGTAAAAACATTTTATATAATAATAATAATGAACGCGCAAGTCATTAAAACCCGGTGAAATTGAAATGAGTCATAAGGCCAACGAGACAGAAAAAAAGCTTGAGTGTTGTTTTATGAAATCACGACGCAAGTGAAACAATAATTTTTATTAAAAAAGGTTTGTTTGTTTAAAATTAATAAATTAATATGTAAATAATCAAACAAAAACACAGCCAACATTGATTTCGGCTGCTCTGCCGTGCGCCTTTCACTATACCTCTACCTTGCAGCAGATTGTAATGCGACATGCGTCAAATAGGCCAAAAAATTTAAAAGTCAGAATAAAGTTTCATTTTAATAACATAGACGGTTGATACGTACCAGGCGGGCGTGGAGGCGCTGCGGCGCGCGCGCGCAGAAGTGGCGACGCTGGAGGCGGACGCGCGCGAGCAGGACGCGGAGCTGGCGTCGCGGCGCGCGGACGCGGCGCGCGCGCTGCAGCAGCTGGCCGCCGCCATGCGCGCCACCAACGACCGCAAGCGGGACATGCACGCGCTGCGGGACGACATGAAGAGGGAGAACGACGCGCTGCAGGCCAGGTGAAGGGGATTTTGTTTTTTGTAATATGGAAGTAGCAAAGGATCGTATAGTGTTCCTGGTGGTAAGTGGGAGATCTAGGCGATGACATGTACCGGTCGAACGACGCGCCGCGGGCCAGATGCAAGTTGTTTTATTTTTTTATTGCATATAGCAAACGATCGCCTGGCAGTAAGTGACATCTGAAGGCCGTGGACATCTGCGATTATTATTTATATGAAAGTAGCATACGTTCGTGTGATCTATCAGATGGTAAATAGCTTCTACGACGCTGGAATCAACGCACGCGAGTAAGATGCGGAGCTGGCATCGCGGCGCGCGGACGGGCAAACTATCATGCAATCCATGTGATGGTTAGTGGCTCCTACTGCCAATTAACACCTGTAATCAACACGGTTTTTTTAATCGATCAGACCAGCTAACGAACATGTAGTCTACTTGATGGTAAATCATTACTGCGACCCATACACATCTGGAATAAACTTCATTTAAGATAGGGGTTCTACCTGCAGTCAATCACTTTCCCGATGGCTAAGATAGTCGCTAAATATGAATGCGAGCTGGGGCTCAGATAAAATGAGAATCCCACCTGAGGTTGGCCACAGATGCGTTGTTACCCCTGAGGACTAAGTTGGAACGCCTTCCATAAGTATGCCTTGGATTTATACTCTTGGTACTTTTCAAGGTTTTGTATTAATTTTTAGGTCTTAGACTAATCCAGAGTCAGGTTGAGATACAGAATAAGAGTTTTTTTTCAATGAATTGTATCACAATATATTTTTAATTCCACTTAGTGTGTGGATTCAAACCGCGGGCATTCATGTTCTTATCGGGTCGATCACAACATCAAGGATTCCTTGATACAACCATCAAGGAATCACCTTTCCACCTCCTTCGTGTGTGTGGGACGCAGTGGAGTGTGCTGCCATGCATGCGTCTTAGATTCTCATTTAAAATTGGAGTTATTTTCATTTTATTCTAATCGGGTCGATTATAACATCGTAGGCGATTAATCTTAGTGGTTCAGGCTCTGCGAGTAAGTAACTCTTGTTGCTTTCATATATATTATTAATGTTAATACAAAAAATCGTTTACAGAAAAAGCGAAATAGAAGCTGAACTAGCTTCAGTGGAACCCATTATAGCGGCTGCGCGAGCGGCCGTCGGCGATATACGTCCAGAGGCTCTCAGTGAGGTACGTTATGCTGCAACAAGATAAGGAACACTTAATTAATTTCTCGATGTTTTAACATTTATTTTCACTCGACTGCGTCATAAGGAGAGTAATGTTTTTCAAACGTAATTGGCACGCTATGCAGCCCCAACGGCTTGATGGATTTTGATATATGAGGTGTTAGATTTGTCGGTACTGTGGGAGTGATATATGTAATAGTGCAAAAAGAGAAACTTTTTTCTCTTTCTTTTAATGGGATTTTTTTTTATTATTGTACCATGGATATAAACGAGAGCTAGTAAGTAGATCAATACAAAAATGTACATATTACAACATTTTTAAGTTGCCATTTTGACGCAAACTCGTATAAGCGATAAATGAAGTAAAATTTTATTTGTGATGCGGTGACAAACGTAGTTTTATATGTATATATGTTATGTAGGCACGTGTACTGTAATTTTTGTTTTGTCACCTGTTAGTAAATTTTTTGGTACGCAATCGGATTTTCCATTTTTAATTTCTACATTACAGGTCCGTTCCTTGAGAGCACCGCCTGAGATAGTTCGTGACATACTCGAAGGAGTTTTGCGTCTCATGGGAATTGCCGACACTTCGTGGCATTCAATGAAGAACTTTTTGTCAAAACGCGGTGTAAAAGAAGACATAAGGTATTTATTCATTAAAATATAATTATCGTATTTTTACTGCTATCAAATTTGATATGTAAAATATGGAATAAGTGCAGTTTTATTTGTATTTTATTCTATGATGTTGTATTATGACTGAAAAAAGTACTTATGTGAATGAATGTGTACAAGACATAATGTACGTGCGTGATGTTTATTTTATTCCATAATTAAATATGTCAAAAAAAAAAATATAATTATAAATATCAAAATTATTTTTATACATATATTCTACAAAAGTGAGTGTGTTAATGTTATTTTTGTTACGACCAAACTGCAGTTGCGTCTATTATACGCTTGTGGATGATTAAAGTTTAACAATGATATTTATAATGATAATCGGTACTTTAACTGTATATTTAAACAGTTAGTTTTTAAAAGCGTCATGTGGCCTATGAAATACATCCAGAGCCCGATCTATAGATGCCGGGTATTTGAGGCGACAAAATTGAGGGCGGATGCTTTTCCCCTTCCGGTCTGGCCATACTCGGTATATCACCTCGAAAAGATAATTTTTGTACCATTGAGCGTAATTCTCAGGTCGGTCTGTCTCATATAGCGTGTTACACGCAGATGCCTGGACGCGAGCCAAGTGAGCTCGGAGGCGGTGTCGGCGGTGGAGCGGCTGGTGGCGTCGCGTAGCGCGTCGTTCGAGGCGGCGGCGGCGAAGCGCGCGTCCGCTGCGTGTGCGCCGCTAGCGGCCTGGGTGCGTGCGCAGCTCGCGCACGCGTCGGCCGCGAAGCGTGTACGACCGTTGCAGGAACATCAGCGGCAGCTCATGAAGTATGTACTACCTTAAAAACTAAGCCTAGTAAGTACAGGTGGCTGGACTCGAGTCAAGTGAAGGTGGTAGAACTCTTTGTGGTTCGACTCCGGAAGCACCACCATTACACCTATTTCTGCCTAATAACAGCAGTGTTATGCGCTGTTGTGTTCTGGTCAGAAGGGTAAGAGAAACATACATTTCCGAGTCGTTCCATCTTAGTCCTCAGGGGTAGCAACGCACCTGTGGCTAACCTTAGCTGGAGTTGATTACAGATCTCCATGGGCGGCAGTAGCCACTTACCATCATGTGGGCTGCATGCTGGTTTGCTACTTTCATACTATAAAAAAAGCGAGCTCCATGCTTTGTCGGCGGAGAAGCATCTAGTGGACTCGTGCTATTGGAGCATCAGTGTCGGGTTACGAAGTATATACTCCTACCGTATGGTTTCTTGCTAAACCTATCCTTACTGCTTGCCGTGTGTGTGCGCGCGTAGTTCGCGCACGCGTTTGCGGCAAAGCGTGTACGACTGCTACAGGAACATCAGCGTCAGCTCATAAAGTATGTACGCTGACTATATGGTTTCTTGTTAAATCTATGCACTATGACAGTGTCAGACAATAGGACGCGTGCAACCGCTGCAGGAGCATAAGCGGCGGTCGTTGCGTGTCGTATGCTGCAGATGTTGAAGCGTGTACGATCACGGCAAGAGCATTAACGGCGGCTTATTGTATATACACTGATCTTTCAAAACTGTTTATTTTTAATACAACAACTTACTTTACATTCTTGATAACGTTTTTAACGATAAACACGAATCAGGTGAGCAACGAGACGGTATAAGCATTGGAACAGGAAAATTACGCAGTCGCTGCCTGCAACTTTTAAGCGTTGGTCACGGGAGCGTGACTACTAATATAATTATAATATGTATTTTTATATGTGAGGGTAATTTGATATTTAGAATAAATAACCAGTTGGTTACATGTTTTCTGATGTAATTTCCGAATTTGTGGACAAACATTCGGGCATTGAATTGAGTATTCAATTTGTAATTTAAATTAACGCTTTAATAATAATAATATTTAAATTAATAGACTTCAGTGACGCAACAAATTCAAACAAAAGCAACTTCAGCAAACCACTTGAATAAACATTGATTGGTAACTATTGACCGATATAATTCAACCAGGAACCTGCAAGAGGCGGAGGACGAGTTAGCGGCGCTGTCGAGCGGCCTCGCCACGGTGGACGAGCGCGTGGCGACGTTGCAGCAGCAGCTGGAGCGGCACACGCGCGAGGCGGCCGCGCTCGAGGTGCGCCTCGCGGGTACCGCCGCCACGCTCAGCGCTGCGCAGGCGCTGCTGGAGCGGCTCGGGGACGAGTACGAGGCCTGGGAGGCTGATGTGAGTACGAATGAACGTTGTTGCTCAACTTAGTGTCGGTGCATGGATGTGTAGCTACGCTGCAACAGCTGCTGGAGCGGCACACGCGCTGGAAGTACGTCTCGTGGAGACCGCCGCCACGCTGAGCGCTGCGCAGGCGCTGCTGGAGCGGCTGGGGGACGAGTACGAGACCTGGGAAGCTGATGTAAGTATAAGTATGAACTGAGTGAATGTAACACTCGCCTTAGCGTTGGTGCATGTTATGTGTACGTTGTGTATGACGCTTAAAAGAGTGATGCATATCTGAGGATGCTCGAGAATGTATTTGATCACTAATGCTCGCTTTAAAAATGCTTGTTGAAAATTATGTGTTGAAAAAAATTTTGTTTTCTCACTATACTTCTCCTCTCGTCATTTTAGCAAGATAAAATGATAGGTAGCTTTTAATAAGCTCGGTAAAATCGTAATAAATAACCTTTTATGATATATAACTTTAAAACAATATAAAAACATAATATTTTAATAACTTACAATATAAATTATTGTATAATATAATATATACATGATGTACTTTCAATATGGTTTCAGTTACAAAACATATCGAAAGAAATATTGGAATTGAGTCAGAGATCTTTGTTGGCCGCTGGATATATCGTTTATCTGCCCGATTTAACTGAACCACAAGCCAGGTAACACATATATTTTAAAGATTATAAATTATTTCCTTTATTTTTGTTCACGATGCTATTAAAAGTCCTTACTATTTCAGGCAATATATAAAAAAGTGGAGCTCCCTAATAGGCTTTGAAGATCCGTCCATATCTATTATAAATTTCTTATCGTCGACTGAAAAACAATTGAAATGGGAAAGCGAAGGCCTATCCGTGGACGAATCTGCGCTCAAAAATGCCATATTGATTGATCAAGTAAGATAACTTTTAGGAACGAATGAATGGAATGAACGAAGGAGAAACGTGAAATTATTATCGTATTATTTAAAGGCAACTATTATGAATGAATGATAGAATGAACGAAGGAGAATCAATTTATGATGTTTTTTCAGGCACTACAAATTCCTAAATGCGGCTTAACGCCGTTGCTGATTGATCCTGATGGCGAGGCTATTGAGTGGCTAAGAAAATCCTTATCCGGTCAACAGTGTGATTTTGTGTCTCAAGACAGTGAGAAATTACAAACTTCTCTTCAGTATGCCGTAAGGTAGGAAATATATCATTAGATTAATTTTGATATATTGATAATCAGTAAATATAAAAATATAAACTATCTATTATCTATAATATTTTATATTTAATTATACAAATTTCATTTATCTGTTTCAATATTTTAATCATGTTAAGACGTTATTGTTATAAATTTGTTTGTTTGTTTTTTTATATACCTTTGTATATAAAGTGGTTAATCATCTAAAGTATTTCATTTTTCTTGAGAGTCTCATTTAACTTATAACAAAAGTATTCAAGATTTGTACAGTAATTGTGTTCACAAGATTTTGTACAGACCTTCTTAAAAAATCCATGTATTTTTTTAAAGATTCTATAAAATCGCATGTATGTATATATGCGATTTTATGGAAGCGCGCTTTAATTAACATTTAAATACTGTTTGTATTTGTATAAGTAGTTACCTAATTAAAAGTTTAAATATACAAATTGTTAACTTACTCTCTTATGAATACATTCTGCCAGATTAAACCGAGTGTTGGTGGTGACGGAGGTGGAAACGCTACAAAACGCGTGGTGGCGCGACTCACGAGCGTTGCTAGCGGCCCGCCGTGTCGTCTCCCTCCCGTCGCATCTAGCGGCGCGTGTCGCTACGCTGCATTTCGCTGCAAGACCGCACACGCTCACAGGTACGTGGCTCATACGAACGTAACTCACACGTGCGTAGCTCACACGTACGTAGCTCACACATTCGTAGCTCACGCGTACGTAACTCGCACGTATGTAACTCACACGTAGGATAGCATGGTCGTCCCGCATATTGATAATTAGCAATATGGAAACACTACAAAACGCTTGATGGCGTGACGCACGGGCTTTGCTGGCCAACCACCGCATTACGGCCGTCTCGTGACATCTCGCTGCACGTATTGCAACATTGCACTTCGTCACGCGATATATGTTCATATTAGCTTCTGTATAAGGTATTGTTAACATATGTCTCCACGTTCACATTTGGACTCATAGTCGGCTCATAATACGTTTGACTTGAATTCGCTCTGAGCCATTATTCGCAGCCAGTAAACTGACTGAAGACTGGATACGTGGTACTGGACTAGCGTAACACTCATATGTGCTTCTTCTCAGAAACGAAAGCTTCTTCTCGGAGAAAGTATGGAAAGTGATGGAATTCTGTAATTTATTTCAGTTGTCGCATACCGATCATATTGTAATATTTTCAGATCAGCTGATTAATTATGCGATACAGAAACGCAATCCTGAAATGAATGAAAAATCTAAAGAAATTAAGCAAACCAGAGCTACGTTGCAAAGGCAGCGTTTACAATTACAGGTATCTTACTTTTATTTCGATTTACTGACTTATTTATTCATTATATATGTATATAATATATTATTATACAAAATAATATGTTTTGGTGTTGTATATACATGTAATGATGAACCACGCTGAACCAAATGAAATGTAATAGTAATAACCAATATTCAATGACAAGTCTATTCACTCATCAGTAAAAAATCCACTTCATATACGTGAACTCATTTTACCTGCGTGTTACAAAAGTGCAATATATATGTGATAAAAACAAGGTGGTAGAACTCTTTGTGATTCGACTCCGGAAGCACCACCGCCACACCTATTTCTGCCTATTAACAGCAGTGGTATGCGCTGTAGTGTTCTGGTCTGAAGCGTGTGGTAAGGGAGACATACTTTTCCGAGGCATTCCATCTTAGTCCTTCTAGCAATGCATCTGTGGCTAACCTTAGGTGAGAATTTGATCTTACAGTAGCCACTTACCATCAGGTGGGCTGCATGCTCGTTTGCTACTTCCATACTATAAAAAAAATATTAAGTCGAGGAAATTGCTTGATTTAGACACTGCAAGAGTTGAGCACAACCTCAGTAATTAAATTTTAACGGAACCATAATGAATTCGTTATTCCGTTTCTATTATTTTTTATTACTAAGGAATTTATACGTGCCTTGACTATGTTTTAATTTATTTTAATATTTTAACATGTCGAATTTTCCACGTAGATGTAAAATACTTGAAAATTTACGATAAATTAATATGCAATTCAACAGGAGAACCTTCTAAGCGAGCTATCGAAAAACAGCGACATATTGCACGACACGAACTTATTGGCATCCCTCAACAAGACTCGAGAGACGAGCGCTACGATATCCGAGGCGTTATCAGCGGCGCGTACTATGGAGGAACAAGTACGTGCCGTACGTACAGCATTCGCTCCGAGCGCCACCGTTGCCGCGAGGCTGGCGCTCGCGTTACGGAGCGTGGCGGTGCGTCGGCCGTTGTTAGGGTTGCCCACTGATACCGTGTTGGATGTGTTCGTCGATGCCTTGGCTACGTCACAGGTCAGTTGAGAATGTATACTAGTGTATTATTACCACTAGTAGTATTAGTAGTTGTAGTAGTAATATGATCAATAGTACTAAAAGTAGTAACTGTTACATGAATTGAGCGACGGTAAATTAATTTGAACAGACCTCGTTTAAATTAATTCATCATCGCGCGCGATTAGCGCTCTCGCTGCGAAGCGCTGCTCCTCGTCGCCATCACGCGCTCTACCTGTAATTTGTCTGAAGCTCACTAGCGCTGATCGCCGCACGGACACACTACGAAGCATTACTTCGCGTCGTCTGCCCCTCCCACTGCCCACTAAAACAGTTTGGTAATGTGCTGTTTTCGTTGACGCCTTAGATATGATTATTACCAATCCATTATTTCTAGACTTAGGTCCTTTCTTAAAATGAGGTTCAAACATCATCAGTTATCCAACACCCTGTGCGATTTTATAAACTTCGAGCACCTTTGAGAACATTTTTATGTCTCAGAACATTGCTATTGAAACTTTTTCTATATGTTAAGCTACATAGTTTTTGTTTTTACAAAATATAGGATTGACCTAAACGTGATATGTTGTTTTTGGATATGGTGTTTTTGCTATGAATCATTGCAATTATTGTGCAATCAATGTATTTCTAGGATCCAACAAAAATAGACAACGAGCGTGTTATCAAATATTTCACTAAGAAGATTATAGAACGAGTTCTGTTGAGTTTACACAAGAAGGATAAATACATTGTCGTCTTGTACCTACTGAAGCATGTTTACGATGAATTAATGACGGACGAGGTAACAACATAATATTAATATTAACCCTTGTTACAATAATAGCCCTATGCTAGGATTTTCTCCTGGGTCGTGGTTGCTATGGATACACACAAAGAAAAAACACAAGCACCAAGACCCAAAACAGAAATCTTAATTCACCATTCGGATGTCTGTCTGGCCGGAAATCGAACCCGGATTTCACTGCATCTCAATCTAGTATAGTGACCGCTCTGCCACGCGGGTTATCCTGATGTAATAATTAATATTTCTATTTTTCGCGCACTCTTTCAATCTATACTAATATTATAAAACTGAAGAGTTTGTTTGATTGTTTTTTTTTGTTTGTTTGAACGCGCTAATCTCAGGAACTACTGGTCCGATTTGAAAAATTATTTCGGTGTTAGTAAGCCCATTTATCGAGGAAGGCTATAGGCTATATATCATCGTCGAAACTTACGCGGGTGAATCCGCGGGGCGCAGCTAGTATAAAATAAAGGAATAATGGTATGAAATGGATATTATCATTTCTAGCTTTGGCAGATATTAATGGGACCAGTTAATGTTATGGAGGATCAAGAAACCATTAATAAAATATCTACAACATACCCGTGGATTGATGCTGAATCTATCAAGAAAGTATTGCAACTAAAGGTCTGATATATTTTATTCAAATAACATGATATTAATAAGGAACGTAGACTCATACTATCCATAAGCTCTTTTACTAATGAGTCTCTCATAACAATATTTTGTAAATAATTGAATGATATAATGATTATAAAATGCCATCTCATTATATTAATTATATTCCAGTTACAGTTGCAATATATTGTATGTTACAGATGATAAATGAAGATTTATTCAATAGATTATCACTTGAGAAAGCGGATATGTGGAAGGAGTTTGTTCTATCAGGAAATTTGCATGTTCTAAACAAACTGAATTTAAATCCATTTGAAATAGTGGCAGCCGTGTCGGTGTTGCGGACTAGTAGCTTATACCGAGCTATTGTGGCGTTCGTGGATGATATTCTAGGTAAGGATAAAAGGAGACATTTCTTACATAATGTTTTTTATTGACGATCCGCGTGGCGGAGCGGTCACCATACCGGTCTGATACGCAGTGGGTCCCGGGTTCGATTCCCAGCCAGACAGACATCTGAATGATGAGTTTAGATTTCTGTTCTGTGTCTGGGTGTTTGTCTTCGTCGTTGTGTGTCCATGGCACCCACGACACAGGAAAAAATCCTACTGTGGGTCTATGAGTGTAGAAAGTGCGTTTTTCTATATTAAGTTTGAAATCAATTGATGATTTTATTCTGTAATTGTAAAATAAACTACCTTTCTTTTAAAAATACAACCAGTGTTAATAAAAGAATAATGGTTTATTTTTAAAAGAAAAGATATTGTCTGATTATATGAATATTTCGTTTTTTTTTAATTATGTCAAACTAAACATTTTAATGTTTTTTTTTGTCAATTTAATATTTTATTTATATTTCATGTTATATTTCCTTTCCTTCATATGATAGTATTACAGTTTATTATCTGTACTAATTTAATAAAGCGGAAGAGTTTGTATGTTTTTGAACACGCTTATCTCTGAAAGTACTGGTAAGATTTTATTAAATCTTCTTGTATATAATAAGCCATTTTTTTTTAAAAGCCTTTAGGCTGTACTTAATAAATAACAGTGCGTGTTAAGTAAAACTGTACGGGTGCGCAGAGAAATTCTAAACATCTCAACGTCGTTATTGTTAACCAAGATCATTGTCACCATTCTCGGAGGTTCCAGAAGTTAGCTTTGAATTTATTGTTCATCATCGAGTATTGCAACCCACCTGATGGTAACTGGCCACTGCCATCCATAGACATCGTTAAGCAACTTTATAAAGAATAGGTTCTATCCGAAGACGTGATTGACTTCAGTTGCGTCATCACTCCTGAGGACTAAGACGGTCGTCTCAATGTAATTGATAATGGCACCCGCACCCTTCCACCGAAACGTGAGAACTACTTGTTCATAATAGTTCTGGTGGTACCAGCCCAGTCGAACCACAATTATGAACATTCTACCTTCCAAAATTTACGTTAACATCAACATTTGGAAGACGATAAAAAACACATAGTTCGACCGGGGAGGTACCACCGACACCTATTTCTAGCGTGAAGGTGTTTGCGTTTCGGTTGAAGGGTGTAATTACGACTCAATTTCATATCGGCGACCGCTTTCAAATTTTACCGTTTTTTACCGTCTTTAAATCCGATCCTTAATCCGTCTTATATCTGCCGAATAATTCGAAAAACTTGGAATAATTTCTAATATTTCAAACGGTTTTGAATAATTCAATTTTTTTAATTAGTCGCGAGTTATTTAATTAGTTGCAAATTTTCGAGTGTTTTTTCTCTGAAATAAAATCTGTGTAATTTCACTACCTGTGAATATACTTACGCGCTGTACACTCATTTTGTTCACTGATTCAACCAGTGAACGAGAATTCCACCGATGGACCAGTAAAATTTAAATTGGAAACAATAGAAAACCCAGTGATATCTCAATAATTCGAATTCCAATTATTGAGATATCACTGACTATTGAATTCGAATTGCTAGTACGAATCATTCAAAATTGTCCGAATTATTCGAAATTTTTTGAATTATTCTTCGAATTTCGATTTATTTGAAAGTTCGAATTATTCAATTCGAATTTCGAATCGTATATTAATATACGATTCGATTCCATTCGAACGATATTCGCACACCCCTAATTAGAAACCTTGTTCTATATAAAGTTGCTTACAGATGTGCACGGGCAACAGTCACCACTTACCATCAGATGGGCTTCAGCTCGTTTCTTACTTCAATCTTTAAAAAAAAT
>MOOZ01000678.1:53823-103265 GCA_002930495.1 Cecropterus lyciades | reverse complement strand
CGAAAGAATTTTTCAAATCGGACCAGTAGTTCCTGAGATTAGCGCGTTCAAACAAACAAACAAACTCTTCAGCTTTATAATATTAGTATAGATTCTGTGACAGGTATAGCCAGTGTCTGCCACGTTCATCGTCTGGAGATATATATAATCGAGACTTCAACAATATAGCATTTTAGAGCGCGCGAATACTGCACGTTGCACACGTAAGACGAGCAAGGATGATTTAATTTGACGTTATGAACTTTGAAATACCTATGACATCGTTGACGCATACGAATTAATATGAAGTGCCGTCATCGAATATCGTGCTATGAAGGTTATAATTCACAAATCTGCAATATTTTATGTAGTTCATACATATGTACACTTATGTTAGGTTCATTGAAATATACGTTTAAAAGCTTCAGATCAGAAAACCAATTACATGTATGAATCAGAATATGAATAGGAAGTCTTTCAACTGGTTTTTCGATGCATTGAACACTTAATTATGCTTGTCCTCGACCGAGCTAAAATGGAATGAAATGAGAAATGTATTTATTTTAGGCCTGATACTTATAAATCGTCAGCTATAATGTTATTTCTTATTTATTATCGGATCGGCACATAACTCCATCTTAGAAAACCAGTCAATATTTTTTTCGAGTTTAATAGACACTACCATACAAAAGCTAAAATGTTAATCATTATTTTATGCAATCAGAACATAGTTTTTGGGAGTCTACCAATTCGCACATTTAGCCGACATGGACAATGGCCTTCTTCTTATTTTTAGAGGAGGTCTTTGCGCAGCAGTTAGTGCTGCGCGGGTTTGTATTATGATGATGACCGTGAAATATATATAAGATTGAAGTATCAAAAGTGCGAAAAGTCCACCTGATGGTAGCTTATCATTGTCGCTCAATAACATCTGTAATAATCAACTCAATGTAACAGTAGCTTTACGCCAAGTCAATCATAGATGCATTGCTACTACTGGGGACTAAGATGATCGCGTAAGGATGTCAGCCGGCATTCACACCCTTTTCACCACAACGCAGAACTGCTGCACACTACTATAAGATGTGACGGAAGCTCTTCGGCCAAGCTATACTGGCTCTACCACCTTTCAGTGATAATAAGGGTAATTATATATATTTTTATAAGATTGAATTTGCAACGAACATGCAGTCCATCTGATGATAAGTGGCCACTGCCGCCCATGGACATCTACGCTTTTTACACTCATAGCCATACACAAGGATTTTCTCCTGTGTCGTGGGTGCCATGAACACACAAAGGCGAATACACAAACACCTAGACCCAGAACAGAAATCTAAACTTATCATTCAGATGTGTGCCTGGCCGGGGATCGAACCCGGATCCCACTGCGTGTCAGACCGGTATTCATACAGAACTGGGGTTTCTGAAATCAATCACAGATGCATTGCTACTCCGTAGGACTGCTTCACGCTAAAAATAGGTGTGTTATATACTACCATATACTTGTTTTACCTTCCAAAATGATGATGTTAATTGATTACAATTATCATGATTATTTTTAATGACACATACCGTCCAGCGGGGGCGTATCCGTGTATTCGTTGGCACCGGGGCTGGAAGGCGAGGGTGGCACGGTTCTGTACTGCGGGTTGTACGGCGCCGACAACGTCGCGTCGTACGAGGGAGGCAGGTCCGGCGCGCTCGCTACCGACACGCCGTTAGTTCTGCTGCACGGCGATTGTACAGATGTGCGCGTTGCTGGAAAAAGAAGCCGGTGTCTACCCATTAATATCCTACAGCTGGGCATGGGTCTTCTCAGAATGAGAGAATTTCAGACCATAGTCCACCGCCCCCGGTTGACACGAACACCTTGAAGACTTTTTTTAAGTAACTCTCAGATGTGATGGTTTCTTCGCGATGATTTCCTTCGCCTTAAGGCAGTGATAATTTAAAAAAGATCCATTCTTTATCGAGCTGAATATCAAATGAAACAAGTTTTAAAATATATTGTCTGTTTGTCATAAAAGTTGTGTACTTAACACAGCTGTTCAGCATTGTGACTTGGAATGAAGAATTTCATCAAATAACTAGCTGTACCCCGCGACCGAGCACGCAGACTATATACGAACATTTAACCCTTATTTCACTTCCTTAGGTGTAAAATATCAAAACATCTTTTCATAGTCGGCGTCTTTGGTTCTAGATTTTGTATTTTAGGCTCTGCGATTAGTCACAGTTCTAGTGTTTTAAGAGGCCGAACACTCATATCCAAATTGCCGGACATATCGTACTTGAGCATTTCCGGTCTTAGATATACAATCGACATACACTGCAAAAAACACATTTTCTTATTACACTGATTTGTAAGAACTTTCATACAAATACTGGCTTCAAAGAAGGTGCCATAAATAACTTTTTAGTTAGAAAAAAATAAGTTAATACCTTTCAGACCGGCATGATAATTAAAATCCGCGTTGCCGCAAAACGGATCATAAGTGATACAATAATTAACAGCTCATAACGTAAAAACCTGAACGTAAAATACATATACACATATACACAAAAAAGCAATAAATACACAAAGGCGATGCATTGGCGACTACTCCTTTGTTTCAAATGCCCATAGACTAACTCTTATTGCTCAATAATAAAACAATGATAAATTTTCAGATATTTCCTATATTTCTATGAATATTGAGCATTGAACTTGACAAATTAAGGCTTAAATCCTTATGACAGATGCAGTTATCTGCATTAGATAAGTGGAAAGGGGCCTTGATAAAGAATAAGGAAGGCCTCGGCCGTGTTCAGCCGACATCTATGTACGCTCTACTACGCTCTACATACCTATTGACTGACAAACCCTATTTCACAGCCTTATTTGTACATATAATTAGTGTTATTGTTTATGTTTATGCTAACAATCTTACTACTGCTACTCAGACAAGTATAATCTGTTTAATTAGCTACGATAATTATGATGCACTAACAGTGCCCCTCGGATTGAACTCGCGTTTAAAAAAATGTAACATATTTAAATTTATATAATTGATGGACTTTAACGAAATATACACTAAACGATACGCCAAGATATGTATAAATATATTTTCAACTTTAATCTTTAAATTTTAATTAAATTTCACAAACTACTGAGTTAAATTTAAATTGATGGTTTGACGTGATATCAAACACGTAGTTTTTTTTTAATTATACACAAATATCTATTATTACGGTTTATCAGACCCCCGAACAATTGTTGTGTACAAACACGTGGAACTTCTATTTTTTATATGTATATGGATTATTAAGCGTGTAAAAGATAATTATCTTTTAATGTGTACGTATTAAAACATGAATCAGTTTTGATTATAAATGTATAAATATTTTAAACAACAAAATAAACATTAATATATGCGTAATATTTGTTACGGTATATAAATAACGCCCATTTTTAATAATAATAAGTTAATATGAGATGGGTATTTTATAGTAAAACATGACACTATATGTACGTACATACGACTACAAGTCCGTACTATCTAAGTAAACCATTAAAGATGAGACTGTAGTGTACAATATGAAGTAGGTAATGAAGGCCTAACTAAAACATTTAAAAAAAGTCTGAATTCATAGGGTACATCCCTTAATTACCGGATACATCAGAGAGGGGGTTGGGTCAAATCTCAAATGAGGGAGACCACGGACTAATATAACGTATTTTTTTTCTTGCAAGTAACGGTGTCTAATTGCGAGAAAACAAAATCAGTAATCTCACGTACGATTACTCGGGGTCGACACAAAACTTTCCAAAGGGGGGGAATCGCCAAAATTAACTCACGTAATTAATGGACGCATGCAACAATCATTTGAAAGTTTGTATTCTCCAATATTAATGATTATTTTATAAAAGACCAGTTGAAATCGTATTAACCCATTATATTTTTGGAAAAAGATATTGAATTTTTTTCTTTGGGAAGCCGGTAAAAAGACTAATACTCACATGCAAGTATCTTAAATGTGTCTGTGTGGCGCAGCACATACACGATGATGACCACGACGAGGACGAGCAGCAACAGACCGATGGCCACCGCGACCCACACATACGCCGGCGGTCCGCCGTCGTCACGCGCGATCGCCGCCACACACTGCGGGCTACCGTCACCGCCGTGATCCTCTATCAAACTGGAAGACAAGAAAACTTAAATAAAGAACTTCAATGTTAGAATCCCCAAATAAATAAAAGTATACTCTAGTCCAAATAGAAAAGTGGATCAAACTGTTGATTATATTTTCTTTAATCATAGTTAAGGACACTTGATCAAGTCACCCACATCTATCCACCCAAAAAAAAAAAAAACTAAAACCATTCATGCGATACACAATAAACGTTAAAAATATAAATCGTACTTTTAACCCTTATCCATTTTTTAAATATTTTTTGAACCTCATTATCCTAGTGTAGCGAATCTGTATTAGTGCCATTTTTTAGATAATGTCAAATGATTTTGAGTTCGCAATTACATTTCTACCATACTCTCAAAATTTCCAAAACTTCAAAGTATTGACGACTAAGATAACGTCGCCAATTCAAAATAGTCTTGGACATCGGTGTCTTTATGATTTGACGACCAAAAAAAAAGGTCGTCGAATCTAAATATTCTGCCTACTCCTACGCCATTCGACCCCCGTCGCGTTTCCCGATGACTCACAGGCATAGGTAGATGCAGATATGGCGTGCCATTGGTTCGTCATCCCTGCTCTAGTGGAAATGCGTTTTAGGACCAAAGCCCTCGTTAATTTGAAAAATGTAAAACTGTAAACAATAAACGAATTTATTCTGACATCATGTATATTTGGTGCGACAATGTCAACCGAATTTTAAGAGGTAACAACTTAGTGACCTGAATTAGTAATACACCTGTGATCATCTTAGGTGGGATTCCTGTAAAAAGAAATAATGGCGATAGATGTCCATCACATCCTCCACACCCGCGACCTATTAACATCTGATATACGGGCGATGTCGTGCAACACGATAATTCTGCCCCAGATATTTAAAAAGTGCATCTAACATTTTTTTCTTAATCTAAAGGCTGCGAACGAATTCCCGTTTGATTTTCTTGAATATTTTAATGGCTTCAACTTTCGGAGGCAAAATTTGCTCTTAATTTCATAGAAATTGAAGTTCCTAATTAAAATCTTGTTAAGTTTCGTTTTAAGTCATTTTTATGTATTTAAACAGCGTCCTTTATAAGTTCCACTCACCCTTTGATGCAAGCTCCACAGTCCGCGACAGACTTGATGCACCCAGAAGACAAGCGGGATGGCTCCCGATTGTGGTCTTCGCAGCTCAGGCATTCGCGGCAATGGAAGGTATCGACGTCGCAGTAGAATCCCTTGACGCATTGGGAGTTCTCCGTGCATCTGGACGGCTGCGCCTGCACTACCCTCGAGTGCAGGCAGCCCAAAACACCAAATGCTAGCAACAATCTGCAACAAAATGTAACCAGTCACACTTTGTATGAAATTTTCAGTACTTCAGGGCTGTGTACGTCATTGCCCTTAGTACGAGATTATCGTTTCCTCAAAACGATCATTGTTTACGTTTTAGCCCATATATTGCAATGTATACTGTACGTTGTTGGCCATAAGTTACAATGTATTTTTAAATGATGGGCAAAAACATAAACAATGGTTGTTTTGGGGAAACAAGATAAACTCGTACTAAGGGTGTACAGTACAGTTGCGTAACTCGAGACTCACGAAACATACGCTCAAGCATTATTCGTTTAACGCTGCAAAACTTAGCGTTGAGCGCTAAAAACAAAAAATGTATAAGAGTCCGTTCTTATAGGATCACGACAATTTCACTACAAATTGTAGCGAAATTCGTCAACTAAGTTGAATGACACTTGAAGTCGTCGAGTAAAGAATATTAAGGCGTACAGGTAATTAATTTATAGATGCGTTTAAGCTAAGATCGCCACCCGCAATATACTTATTGTATAAAAGTATTGTATAATATTTTAGTCAATATAAGGATATTATAGTAAATCGTCTAATACTCTCTGTTTACGTTCTCTCCTCTCTCCTTACTCTCTTATTACGTTCTCATTAGTAAGCTGTGTTCACTTTTTCCGAATTAACACTATCATATTGTTATTTAAACAAAAGTGATATATGTGTAACGCCACGTGTTGCATTCAATTTGTGAACCAAATAAATAAAAATCATAATAATAAACGTCGTAATCGTTTTTCATCGCCGTCGAGTGATAATAAGGACGGCGAAAATTCATCAAAAAAATAATAAATTATGACGTCTATATACGTCAAAAATAAATGAGTACTGTATTTCTTGCAAACCAACTACTAGACTAATAATTTTGCAATATTTTTGTTACAAAAAACTATCTTCCTTCATAAACAAAAAAAGTAAGCCCTACACAGTCTACACACTACAGTACATCTTATCACCCTATACGCAATTCTTTTTTATCCTTTTCTTATTCCGAAACCGTGGACGGGAGATAAAAAGGAAATAAATTCTTTGATAAAATCATTTTATATAAATAACGAAGCTAATTAGAAATTAGTGATAAGTGAATAATCTTAAATAAGATAAACAAGGTCAATGGCAAGGAGGTGAGCCACTATTGCGTAATACCAATTTGCTATCTTTTGTGTGCCGGAATAGGTTATGAATAATGTTAACCTACGCAGAATAAATCAAACATTAGACGAGAATATTTCGTAAAGTTTAAATCGAGATAAATTTTAGACTAATATTATGGCGGAATTGAAACATTTTTATATGTTACTCAGGATATGCGATTTTTATATAGTTATATTGATTACCCATTATTTGAAGATGATTACTCATTTGATGATGATTTTTTATTGATAGCTATCTTTTTCTTGCGACTGCGCCCGCTTGGGTCATGTTCATACGGCAGTTTATGTTAGTTTTTTGAGTTAAAACGTAACAAACTTTCAAACAAAATTACGCCATATAATATTTGTGAGATATTTTCTAATCGGATTTACTATCGGCTTAATTTAAGTCACCTTACGCATTTTATTATTGTCGCCCAACATCGTCGTTTGTCCTCTCAGATTAAGAGAGGTTTAGGCCAAAGTCTACCGTCAGGCTACGTGCCGGTAGAGGTTTGAACTCTAAGTATATATTTATTCAAGATGTTTTCCTTCACCTCATAGGTAAGTGATAACTCATAATAAATTTCAAGAAATCAGAAGTGCGCACCTGATATTCAAACCTCGGACACCCGATCGAGTGGCCGAGTTTCAACTACTAGGCTTTCATTGATTAACGATTGATTTTAATGACGTCATATTCTTCTACATAAAAATAAAAGTAAACTTGAGCGGGAAAAAAGCGTCTAGTGTTTACATTACAAATGTAAATACCAACAGATAAGTAATTGTTAATAAGCGGCTACCAATATTACCGTTCAGGAACTAAGATCCTATTGAGCAAGAAGAACCGGTCTTTTTGAGAAGTCATTTTAAATAAAAATAGGAACAGCTTTACGAATTAAAAACAGTTTTTTCTCTGGTAATGTTATTAAAACTAAAATTGGATTTTTATTGACACGCGGTTACATTTTTATTCATTTTTAAATGTAATTTATGTATTTGAAAAACTGAAATTAACAACTATGATTAAAAGTAAAAAAATACGTTAATACAGTGAGAAAGTCAAAGCTCTAAATACGCACAAATAGTGCTAAGTAACAAGTATAAAAACTAAAACGTAATTATCAATAATACACGTAACATTCGTAATACATATTTGCGAAGTAAAACAATATAAGCGCGCAACAACCTCGCAGTGCACCGGCCTCCGAGCCTATGACGCACCTCGCTAGCCGATAATGACATTATGGTATGATCTTCAATAACATTTGCCTTATCTGTCCATTATACCTACGAACACCGTCCGACTCTTATTCTCATTGCTACAATATACCAATATAATAAATGTACAATAAATATACAATAACCATAATATCATTAGACTTATGATAATACTATTAGTTACTATTGCAGCGTTGTATAATTGCATGTGCGTTTCATTTTATGTCGATTACTGCGTTTCTGATACAAGGACAAATCACTGCGTATACGCATTATAATTAAGTGATACTTGAGAGTCATCAAACTTCGCATTACAAGTAATGAAAATTATC
Source organism: Cecropterus lyciades (assembly GCA_002930495.1). Taxonomy (NCBI): domain Eukaryota; kingdom Metazoa; phylum Arthropoda; class Insecta; order Lepidoptera; family Hesperiidae; genus Cecropterus; species Cecropterus lyciades. Next base: position 95,074 of record MOOZ01000678.1, on the reverse strand, counting down.
ATCATAATATTCACCACTCAAAAAAATTAACAAATGAAAAGTTTTGACACTTATTCCAAATAGCACCGTGTGAGCCTTATTCAATATTTGTACATTGCCGATTAATCCAATTGTTTAAGAAAAACTTTAATTCAATTTCGCTTCTTCCGAGGGTTGTTTTACAAATAGAACGGGAAATTGCAAAATGCCTTTGTACTAAAAAAAGCTTATCTACGCATTTAAGCGGTGCTTCCTATAACTAAAGTGCGTTAATCGCTAGAGTAAGTGAAGTTAAATAGAGGTAAAGCGATTTAGCAAAAGGAAAACATGAGTAACAGCATGCGAGGTAGCAAAAAGACAACAAGATGTGGAGAGAGCGAGGTATACCGGGCGGTGCGTGCGAGAGAAGAGTCTTCCCAACGGATCGCCGATCTGCTTATTCACTGCACTATTTTAATTTACTCTAAATCCACACGTGTCCTTTCTAAGAGATTTTGCACTAAAACGGATGGTGATGCAATCGAAACCGATGGCGGTAGTACCTGCTCTTACTGAGTTGTGACGAGAAATTACATGGTAGCGTCGAGAAAATTACTTAATGTTACTCATTTTCAGATAAAAACAAATCTATGGTTTTGTTCAGTGCATGCATCACAATACAATGTATTTGCACTTTCAACTTCGTCAACAAGTCTTCGTCAAGTCACACCCAAAAAATATATACTTATAGTGAAAAGTTATAATTATTAAATATTATATTTTGGTTAATAGTGGTTTTAACTAGTGTTTTTTTTTTGTGGCACGACCATTTTATTAGACCGTTGATTCTAACGATATTTCGTTATCAAATCCATACATTTTTTCTTTGGTTTGCATGAATAATAAACACAACGCAAGATCGTTAATTTTACAAGAGCCCAGGTAAAAATTAAATAATCCTTTTTGTTTTTATCCGTTAATGAACGTAATTCAAATAATAAAAATTAAAAACCATTAACCACAGTGCAGTTACAGCACCAAGTTTTCAATTATAAAATAATATGATGAGGATAAAACAAAATCTTTAGTTTAAAACCGATGAATTTTGCATCATGGGGTTATTCATGCAGAGCAGCGACGTGTCGATCAAGAACAATCAAATATCATTCAGTGATAAAGTATATCTGAGTTTACTTATATTTGGCTAACCACTAAACAAAATAACATTTTTTTTACGTAATTTTTTAACGTTTATTTAGGTTTTTTTTAAATGGTGGTTGGTGATCTAGCTATGTCAGTTAGGTTCTTTATACTCACTTTAAAACATATTTATATCGTCTTGAGTAAATATAATATAATTGCCGAATACGACATGTGTATTTAGCAATATCTTTTCTTTTTTAATTATAATCAAGACTGCGACTCCTTGTGCCTCCAATATAGTATAATATTTTCGAAAAATTCACAACATACATTTTGAAAACCACTGAATAAAAAAAGCCAATAAAAAAGCCAGTTGTGACCAAAAGTCACTTAGGAAGTTTGCAGTGATAATAAACAGATAAACCAAAATAACTATAAAAACATTCTGTAATAATACCATTACTTACATCATGATCCACAAGTAGCACAGATAAAACAGATAAATCATTAGTTAAGTGGAAATAGTGACAATAATTAAGGTTGCTTGGGAAAATATCGTAGTTGAAATAAATGCGTACATATTGGGGTAAAATACATCTACGGTGATAGAACTATGTGATGCGACTTCCGAAGCCCCACTATTCCTTCCTAATAACAACAGTGTTATGGTCTGAATACAATGTGCAATACTTTGCTGTGTTCTGGTCTGAAGGGTGTGGAAAGAAAAATACTTATCCGAGGCTTTCCAACACTGTCCGCAGGGCTAGCAACGCATCCGTGGCTAACCTCAGTTAAGACTCATCTTATCTAAGGTTGATTATTGATGTCCACGAGCGGCAGTGGCCACTTACCAACAGGTGGACTGCATGCTCGTTTGGTACTTTCATATTATAAAAAAAGCAGTCTAATGCCTCTATGCTACTTTTTGACTTCCATCTAAATCTATTCTAAATTTGTTCAAGATATATTCAGACGTTCTAGCATGATTGAGTAATATACATCCATCCATCCCTATAGACCTTCGCATTTCTAATATTAAGTAAGAACTAAGATAAGATTATGTTAAGTAACAAAACTATCATACAACACATTACCACATCTTATGAATCGACTGAAATAATTATAACAGTTATAAAAAGCGTCTGCTCTTTCTTATATTTGTTTTGTACTCGTAATTATGCTGAAGGACGTATAAAAATACTCAATGGATTACCACTGTGACACAAAGCAAAAGGTTTTCTTTGTCTTAACATGTTAAAACATGTCAAAAGCATCTTCAACCTGATCCCGTATAGACCTGTAGTCCACGAAGGGCATTATAAAAACTTTAATATAACAGATACCGTCGATTTAACGAATAATTTAAAATCACAATAGATCATTTGAAATATGTAAGATTTAAGTTACCTCATTTTAGGTTGCTTGCTTTTCTTTTCTTAATATATTTGCATGCAGCTGATTTTGCGTACTTAAACTGAAATGCTACAAAAACAATTTGTATTTGTTTTCTGTTCACAACAGATCTAGGAAACCATTAGTCCTATTTAAATCGATCTTTCTACAGACGGCAGAGCTTGTGATGCATGCTTGGAGTAGCATCCCTACTCTATTAACGGGATACATATGTTTTTGTAAAAAGTTTAACTAAACTCACTAACGCCGCAAATGAAATTTGTCTGAGAAATGAGATATTACAAATTCAACCGAACATAAGGCTAGGTGAGGTTATATTGGAGATAGGATAAAGCCGTACGATTCAAATCTTAAATTAAATTGTCCCTCTTTTACCAGACTGCGTCAGAAGGAGGCTGAGGTTTTTCGAGCGTATGTGAGTATGTATGTCAATTCTCTGGCACGCTTCTGCCCAAACAGCTTGACATATTGTCTCAGTATGTAGAGTTACATAGGCAATGTAATCTATAAAAAAAGCACCTGTAACTAGAAAAGAAAGGGAGAGGAAGGGACTTTTTTATGGCCATAATACTATGGTTATCAAACTTTTCATAACTTGGTGTACTATGTTGCCAAATATAGTCAAAATACACAATTTAAAACATACGATTTAACCCATTATTACCACAACTAATCCGATTACGCATATTTAACGCAAGAATTAGTTAGATCATATTTAACCCAATAGTTGGATCCTTATTAGCCGTATCTCTACTAGTTAACAAGTTTAGTACTTAATGATTCATATATTCATACATTTTTTACGGAACACAGTCATAAAACGTAATCCACATACGCATAAAAGCACAACAGTGTGAGACCGAATAAATGGTGAGATGCGAATGCCCTTGAACACTCAGATACTAAGTAGGTATTATTAAACATACAACGTCTTTGTGGGAGGCGCAAAACATGTAAAGAGAATTTGAAACTATTCCAAATTCATACTGAATTTTTTACGGCATTGAGAAATAATAATTCACTCAAACGAAAACTAATAACTTCAGCGTTCAATACACTGAATCTTATCTAATTTAGAAGTATTAGGTACTTGTGTATTATAATTTTATAGATAGGTATGTAAGAGGCTTCGCTTTGCTGTATCTAATAGATAATACGTTGCTGTCGTGATCTTTCAGGAAAATCTTCTAGAACATTCCCGACAAGTTTAAGGGGTTCTTTCTTTCCCACTTTAGGCTTTTAGGCTGCCTCATAAGACTACGTAAATCAGTAGCCTAATGACACAATCTAAAAATTGATCCTATAATATTGATGTCCTACAATATTTTATTATATGTAATGAAGAAATATTTTAGATTCGATCAATTTCTAGCTGCTTAAATCTGGCCCCCGGTGAAAACAGGTGGGTATAACTTCCATTATAGCTATCAGCAAAGTCGAACTATAATGGGACATGTATAAGTTTCACTAGCGGCACAAAAGTAATATCGAGTAATTGAGCAGTTAGGACCAAGGCATAACAATGTTTTAAAAAGGTATTTCCAAAAAAAAATGGTTTGAACTTCTTGTTATTTATCAGTACTTTGGAGTCTTTAATCCTAACAAGTAATATTATTCTATGTCATAATTAATTTATATGGGTGTGTTTTGTCTAAAATGAACTCATTTTGTAATCAAGAAAGTTTTAGTTTTATCAAATTCAGTCACGTAACTCCTATGAGCGTTGTAACCAGCGGTTAATCAATAACCATTACATTCAAAATAAGAATTAATCTACGCAACAAATAATTGAGCATCATATTTGAAAGTTGTTGTTGTGAACAGAAAGAAAGATCAGTAATCCGGTTTCCGATCCCGCGGCGAGCATCCTAGATCGCAGAATACACCGTGACTCACCGTCTCGAGCCAGTTCGCAAGTGCCAAGCACGGGGTATCACGGGAATGGATAAAACGAAAAAATATTGTTGCTTAGGCGCGCGCGCAGGTTGATAGGCGGGAAGGGGACCGGGCAACGGACCTTGTTATTGTATGAATGACGCAATGTCACGCAATATTGAATTATAGTAGAATTAATCGTTAATTATTGCCGTTATTTATAAAAATATATTGTTCTTGTTATTGCTAGAATCTATCGCCTGATGCGGGAAACTGTTGAATTTCAAGCAGCTAACAAATACGAAAGCAATAGACGAAAAGTAGCTTTACATATTACCTATTCAGAGGTTATTTTAGATGATTAAATTTCATTAGTAGGTACTCAAATAATTTCAACGAGACATGATTAGCGACTCGCGCATATATTATTTATCGAACGACGGGCAATCTTTGTAAATATTGTATTAATAGTCATCACATATTTTTAGGTGTACATAGTGTTCTAACACTATGTACACCTAAAAATAGGTTTGTTTATGAATTTGAAGTTAAAAACTTATGTATTGTATAAATGTATTTAGTTTTTCATATATTTCATAAAGAACCCTCTGTTTACAAGTCTGATACGCATATGGCCGATTTTTTTTTAATTTTTCACCTACTGGCACCATGGATTATATATAAAAGCCTAATTATTCCTTAGCCAGTAGCACCTGAACAATTAAACTTACTACAATCGAAAGGTCTCCAAGTGCTGCTAAGTTGTCCGTCAAATTAATATTTATGATAAGTATGTAAACTGTTTAGATTAATCTAAATGAAAATGTCTAACTGTCCAATAATCATGAACAAATGGAACTGCAGTAAAAGATAAAATTAGAGCCGGTAAAATGAAATTTATGCACAGTATCAAATTCGTGTTGTATAAAGTAAAAGAGTGAACAAGCCGTTCAAATTGTGGTATTGGTCGGGAAAGGCTTGGATCAATGAACGATTGCTAGTGATTTAAATTTAAACCAGTCTACGGTTTCTAGAGTATACCGAAGGTTTGTAAAGAAAGACCGACAGAACTCGAGCAATCACCCATCGTGACGACCGATTTAATGTTTTAACTTAACTCAACCTTCAATCTACGAAATCGTTTTCTCACGTCAGTTCATCAAAACAGAGCTAAATGAAATGCGTGGAGTAAACGTGAGCGCACGTACATTAAGAGTAAGGCTTAAAGAAGTGGCAATCACCCCTTTTAGACCAGCAGATGGTCCAAAGCTGTCTGCAATTCACAGATACGTTCGTTTAAGATTTGCACGTGAACATCTTAATTGGACTGAAGAGCAAATGGGCCTCCATATTGTTCACCAATGAGTGTAAATCCTACACTCATCGGTGATCCATCTGCGCCATTTAAACATATTCTACAGTGTAGGACATGTTGAAATGAGAGTCTATCGTCGGCGTGGGGAGAGATTTGCTCAAAGTTACATTGAGAAGCATGTTCCTTTTGGAGGTGGTTCGTGTATGGTGTGGGGGGAGAGGGGGACATTTCGATGATTGGGCGAACAGAACTTATGTTCATAGACATGATTCATCAAAACAGTAAAAGAGGTTAGACGCCACCATGCTATATAACTGAAGTTATAGAAACTCATGAGGTACCCTACATGGGATTAATAGGTGAAAATTTTACTGTAATGCAAGATAATGCCCAATCAAATGCCGCTGCACAAGTTAGACAATATTGCGAAGGAGTTGGGATACGTACCATGAATTGACCAGCACACATAGGGAACATTTTTGCCTTGTAAGGCATACCAGGTTCCAAACAAAAATGTAAGATGCCCTTTGATTATTTTATTCTGGGCCATATAAATTTAGAAACTGGTAAAAAGGTATTTTACCTTTATGAGAACTTGCTAAAAAGAGAACAATGAAATCATAGAAGAATAAATTTTTCTTTTAACAAAATTATACATAAACTATTAACATTTTTTTTTAACTTCATTGTATGAATTAATTTTAAGTACATTATGGGAAAGTTCATTAAAGTTATGAATGTGAGTTCAAATAAATAATTTGGAATGAAAACAAAATATTTTGTACTCCTTTAAAATATATTTTTTTCATTCCAATAATCAATAGCAATAAAGAAAAGTTTCGTCATACACAGTGTCTTCTAAAAAATATAATTTATAGACATATAACTATGACATAATTACATGCCAAAATAAAAATAAAAAAAAAAAACAATATTTCCAACTTTCTCATTTAAAAATACTTTGAAAAATCTATACTACAATGAACCCAGAATTATTTTAAATCTATAAATGAATAACGTACTTTACATCTTCACTATCACCATTATCCAAATAATAAATATAAAGTATTGCATGAACACACTCACACGACACACAAATAAATCTGTATAGTCTGTACGTAAATTACAATTGGATGAATACCTAAATTACAACTCACCTCACTGTCAGCATCCATCACACAATTTTTGAACACCAGTTTTGAGAAAGAACCATAAAATTTTTAAAGAAAAATAAATTGATGAAGTAACTTATTTTACCATATATTATTCAACAAGATTGACTGTTGTTGTATCAATCAGATTAAATATGTTTTATTTTATTTAAAATCTATCCTATCCTATCCTAAAGTTAGCTAAATCTAGGGGATTATTACAAAAATATATATATATATTTTACACATTATTTAAAAATCGTAAGGGATAAGTAGAATTCCTAATAAAATAGTTAAAAAAAAAGATTATGACCTATCCAGTTTGATCAGGTTTCTACAGGTTTCAGACCTTATTTATTGTTTTATTTTATTTATTATTATTATAACAAGGCAAGAAAAAAATATTTCTTAGAATTAACTATAATATTATGTTCTTTCCAACGTGATACATAAATATATTTCTATAAAAAAAAAGTTTATAATACTAAAGTTTTAAAACATTGTTAAATTAAGAAGTACCTACTACAAAGGAAATTTACTTACCGAAACATTTCTTACACTTTCAGAAGTAATTTTCACCACGATTCACGGTAAAAAGTATTTGTTTGTCTAACAAACTACGAAACTACACTCAACTGATCCACCTCAACACGTTTTGTACAATGAGCGAAGCTGTGAAGACTGTGAAATTATTTTATTTAATTAATTTTATTTTAGCGCTGCACTTCTACTCACTTCTCTCACTAATAGCAAACAACCGACAAGTCAGGACATGCTCGACTGTGAAACCTGACATGAGAGCTCAGGTAGCTTTTTCTCATTTTAACAAACCGAGTTGGAAAGAGAGAAAACAAAGGTGTTTTGTTTTGATTTATACAAGCATTGTCATGTTGGACAGTGACATTTAATGTGACAGTTAGCAATGCACAGATTGAGTCAGGTTGGTTGTTCGTTAACCTTTCAAAAACCAACCAGTACTTTGATGCACAAAATAAGATAGAAAGTAACTTAAAAACGTAATTTTACTTTTTCTGTAATGGTTTGTTTAAATTATTATTATTAATTTACACATAAATAATGAGAAACACAATGCTATCATAAAATTCAACATTTAATCACTGACGAAGTACTAAACGTTATTGAAATCAAAACTATTGTTTTGTCATTTTGTCAAACCCATAGATAAGTATAAGTTACTTAAGTAAGCCAAACCGATCAATACTTGTTGACGTTGTTGAGCTGAACGAACATCTGGATCTGAGTCCATTGTCGGATAAAAATGATAACACAGTATGTATTATGATTAAGTGTTATCTGAATTATGTAAATTATACATAAAGCACATGCTTTAGTTGTCGAAGTAACGTAATCGAAAGAAGTGTTCGAAAAAACGGAGGAGAGGTGTTTAAATGGAGAATAGAGATTCCGAACCAGAGAATTCGTCGGCAATCGAGGACATGGCTCCCGTAGAGAGAAGTTCGGAAACATCTCATCTGGTTTCTTCTGCTTCCAGTTCCAAGCCAAGTTACATAAATGTCGTGAACAATGTTTGCGCGTTAGTGTTTACCGGTATCATCACTTACTGCTGCTTCAAGGATGGCGTGACGCTGTTTTCTTTTCATCCGCTGCTCATGTCAATTGGGGTGAGATATTCAAATTACAAACATCTAAAAGTATTTTTTAAGTATCTTATTAAATTATTATTCGTAAGTTAGGTATTTAAAATTTTTAGAATAAATCAGAGACAGTTACATTATCCTTATAGATTAGTATTCATTTTCCTGTATGTTTTTCCCCTGTGGTTATCCAACAAAATTGATATCAATTTACCAATAATATTTCACATCTATGAATGGTTTCACTTGTGTTTAAATATAAAATAAATAAACTTATAGTACAATAATGTTTGATAGAGTATAGGGAAAGATGGATTTCAAAGAAACAACATATTTTTAAACATTTAAATTAAACTCAGTTATTATGGCTTTATGAGATTTGAACAAACAGACAGGAAATAATTTTAAAAGTTACAAAAATTGCTATTTAAAAATTTATTTTCAGTCCTCTAAACTATATTTTTGCAAATATGGGGGCAAGTACATAAATGGGGCCGATTCACTTTGTAATATATGTATGGATTATCACAATTAGTTAGCATATGTAATATATTTTATTATTATTCTGACGATACCATGTACTTTGATATAGTTCCGGCTTCAGTTGCATTATATCAAGTTATCAATTTATAAATGATACTTTTTTTAGGAAAAGATGTGATAATTTACTTACAATGATTCTTTTATGGCTTATGCTATGAAACAATATATTAAATATTACTTTACAAGGTCAGTAGGGTTGTTCCAAAATAATACTGAAAAAATATCATAAATTCATAGTATTGATTTTGTGAATGTGAATTATTTTTGTTCCAGTGGTTGATGATTATGACTACTGCTGTGAATGCAGTCACTCCAGGTGATCTTGCTACAGAATGGATGCCGATGCGGCTTCGCAGCGCGCGTCACTGGGTTCTGCAAGTTCTAATGGCTATAATTACTATAACAGGATTCTTAATTATCCTATCCAACAAGATAATTAATGACAAACCACATTTTGTGACTCTTCATGCCAAATTTGGGTTATCTGCACTGATTTTTATGGTAATTACATGTACCGGAGGATTAGGTGTTTTATACAGTCTGAAATTGAAAAATTACTTGGCTCCTATTTACATTAAACTTTTACATGCCTCTGTCGGTCTACTAACGTTTGCCTTGGGTATTATAACAATCATACTGGGAACTTTCTCAAAGTGGTGGTCTTTTGGAGAGATTCTGAGATATACCTGTCTCCTGCTAGTGTTACTTGTAATGCTCTTTACTATTCTGCGACCTAGTTTAAAAATATACTTCCGTCTCAAAGAGAAAATAAGTGGCAACTAAGAAAATCTGATTTTGTTAACTCTACATTAGAATCTGCATTAGAATTATATAGAATAAGTCGAAAGTGAATATTTACAATCAATTCATCATTTCAAATTTACCTAAAAACCTATATGTAGGAAATGTTTATCGGCTTAACAGGCTATGTGTAATGTAGAATCTGAATATGACTGTGTAGTGCTTCTATTTAAACATATGGATAATTATATGTGGCCAAATTATAATCTAAATGTTAGTGTTGCTTAAATATTGTGAAAATACATAACAATCCTAAATCTATTCCTATATTTTAAATAATTGAGGTTTATTCAACTATTTTTATAAATTTACATGTCTGATGAAAGTTTTAATAAATTTTATTTTGTATGAAATTAATATAAATGTATTTTATATTATACTTTTACAACTATACTTAGTACCTATTGATCAAAGCCTCCTTTAAGTTTGTTTTATCATTATTATGATTGTTGCTATCAATATTCTTAGAATGCGAGTTTTAATATCACATTGAATGATTAGTTATACCAGTGTTTGTTTTTTTTATTTTTTATTCTTAAACGCATAATAATAACTGATTATTTTGGTATACAAGGTGCTTAATGTGTGATATATTTTCTATTGTTATTTGTTCATAGTCTGTCCGTTGGTTATAAGTTTTAAATTATGTTTAATAAAATTGTTAAATACTGAAGTGATTTATGAATACAGTTTATCATTAAAAGACAAGCTTATAAACTATTTTTATGATTATTTTAAAATAGATACTTATTTCATAAAAATATGAACTGTATAATTAATAATTGTTCTTCAATTATGGAGTAAGAGATTGAAAAAGGTACTATAAGCTAATACTGTAATTAAATGCATATTAAGTTGTATGAGCATAATAACATTAATTTTAACTTTTATTAATGTTTCGTGCAATTTAAAGAAATGAAACATAGATTTACATATTTTTCGATATCTTTGATAAAGATGGTATGATACTTTCATTATCCAAAATCTTAAATTTTGTTATACTTTGTTAACATTTTGAACTTAAGTTAATGCCAAAAATGTTTATATGTCCCTATTTTTTTCTTTTCTTCACAGATTCAATGTATGGCATGAATATTATATTTTTTATTTACATAAAAGTAAGTAGGCGAGGACAATAATTTTGTGAAATTTCGAATTTATTTTTAAGTTGTTTATTTTTTACACCTTTATATCGGACTTCATTATTTTTATTACTACTACAGCCTAGAATAATATATGACTTGACGAAAAATTTGCATTTAATATTTAGAGTATTAAATCTATATTCATCTAAAAATAATGTTATATATTTATATAATACAATCAATGCTTTCAAAACTTGGTAAAAATATATTTAAGTAAGATAATATCTTAATAATTAATATTGATACTTGAACTGCATTTTCAAGTACTTTTTTGATAAAGGATGCGAAAATTTTACGTTTAGAAATAGAATTTAATACAAAGATTAAACATAAGAGCTAAAACTCCATTGTTTTAAATTTTTTTTTATGGAGCAACAATTCCATAATGGTAAATATCGTAAAATCAATTGTGATAAATTGTCTATAAGTTATTAAATATAGTTTTATTTCGTCTCAATTCGTACGTATGTGCCTATAAAAAGGTATAATATAAATAGATATTGCGATAAATAGATAGTTTTTCGTTCGTACGGTTTTACCCCAACTTACCTTACTAAGCTATTTGCTGGACGGCTCTAAGGTAAGAGCAAAATTTTAGTCATAATTAGCATTTGAGTATAATGGGGTGTAAAAAATGTTTAGATAATTTTAAAAATCTATATATAAGGTTAGTTGGGATAATATTGGTCATTAGGTAAAATCGGGTACGATTGTAATTGAAAATTATAAGTGCCCTATATTTTATACCATATCGCAACGCCATGAAGATGAAGTTCGTATATAAAAAATATTAAAATATGGTTAATTTAGTCTACAGTTTCAATCGCACGATTTTACCCCATATCCGACATTGACATTTTATTTTTTGAATTTGGAGAATATAAGGAATTTCTTTTTTTCGTCGAATACACATAAAATAATAAATCAAAGATACATTGCATATCAATACTGGTACTTAAAGCGTTTACTACCTGTTATAATGAAAATATTTTTAAATGTTTTATGAAAGCTATTATGTTAAAGATAGTTATCATTGGTAAATATGCATAGCTTTCTCAAACTCCATCAAAGCTAATTTTGAAACCGGTACTATTACATGAATACCGATTAATATGTGTCGATTTTCCAATTGACTGCATAAAGTTTTTATGCTTTGCGCCTCTTTTAAAAAATCTGTTGTTTTAATTTTTGTTTTGGCCTGATTTGATGAGATTAAAAGTAATTCAAATAATCTTAACATTAGTACCGTAAGAAATCGTATTTACTATCTGTCTTGATCTTTTTATTTTTGGACAAATTAAAAAATCACTGTTGCTAACTTGAAGTAAGCTTATAATACTGATTGGTGTTTGAAAAAAAAATTTTTCTAACGAAGTTTTCAAATAAGTATTGTAATAAACATAGTTACCATGATTGTAGTTATCATAATATTATAGATCTTGTCTGTTCTTCCATAGTAATTAATTGTATCGGTGTCTTGACTGTTTGTAGGAAGTCTTTGTAAAATATTTAGCCGTTTTTTGCTAAATGTACCTATGTGTTATACATATGATATAGTTATAATGTGAATGAAAATATATATTGGATGCAAACTGAGATGAGTAATATTTTTATTTCCTTACATTGTACGCTTCGAGGAACTTGGTCTTTCTCCCGGTCCTGTTTGGCAATTCGGGCGACATGTTAGCTACATTTACACGTGCCATCTACATGCACGTACTGTTCTCATAAATTTCATCGCAGTTTAAGCGACATGCACGCCGCGCTCAAAGTTTTAAAATAAAAATGCAAAGTATTAAAACAAAATATAAAATAAGAATTGGTATGGTTTAGGCTAATTACACGACAAGTCCTCGATTTATTTGGTGGCCGGGGATTGTAGAAAAACCTACAAAAAGACCATCATAGTAGAAAAACATATAATCCATTATATTTGCCAATTAGTTTTTTGCAACATACAACTGAGACGAACAAATATTAATTTAAAATCTCCGAGTGCTTTTATTTTACCTACGAAACCCTTTGAATGCGAGTTCGACTCGCGCATGACTTGTGTGTGATTTCAAATATAAATAGCCTGGCAGCACTTACAAAAGTTATCACTTTACGGTTCATTGTACATCACTAGCCGATTAAAATAATATATATTAGAAATTAATCGATTTTACCAGAATCATAATCGCCAATAATACATTTTTTTCAATTCGCCTTGATTATTTCTAAAATTTCTCAGATTGCTCCAAAAATATATTTTTTTAACAATTGTATCTATTGATTTCCATTCTGTAAACCATTGAATTAAAGCATTAATGTCCCTTTACTAATATAGCATATTGAATGGAATTAACCTTTATAATTAAGGTTTTATTTAGCAAAAATTACATTATCATAAAAATAGCAAATTGACAGTTATATGTTTCTTCAAATCTATTTATAAATGTTTTATATTTAGGAAGAAGGTCTATAACACATATAAAAGGTAATCTAATGTAAATATAAAAGTCTTCTAAACAAGATTATGTACCAATCCACAACATAAAAGCTACATGATAAATAAAATCGGAGAAATAAATAGAAGGAACTTGTCTCGAAATTTATTATTATATATTATATCATTGAACATTCACATTACAATCAATTACAACACTTTTTTCATAATCGATGATTGAATATCGATTTTTTTACATCACTAACTATGAAATGTCAATTTTGTCAATTGTTCACCGCAAAGTGCAGGCCTGCATCAGGCTTAATGTTCGTTTTGTGAATTTAGTGATTATAACTCTTTGTTTGTGGTGACAAAATTAAAAGCACTGTATTTTATTATTTTTCTATTGCTCTGATCTTACGTGGTCTTTCATTTATATTTAGATCACGAATTGTAAACCGAAAATATAAACGTAAGTATTTCAATCAAAGATGGCGTCGAAAAACTTGGGAATTCGCTTTTTTAAAAATGCCCTTTGTTGCAGATGCCTAACATAAAACTACAGTCGTCGGATAATGAAATTTTTGATGTCGATGTCGAAATCGCAAAATGTTCAGTCACAATAAAAACCATGTTAGAAGATTTAGGCATGGACGAAGATGAGGAAGAAGTCGTTCCGTTGCCGAACGTAAATTCCGCTATTTTGAAAAAGGTTATTCAATGGGCCACCTACCATAAGGACGATCCTCCTCTACCTGAAGACGACGAAACCAAAGAAAAGCGAACTGACGATATTTCGTCTTGGGACGCGGATTTCTTGAAAGTCGATCAAGGCACATTGTTTGAATTAATTTTAGCCGCTAATTATCTCGACATTAAAGGCCTGCTTGACGTGACTTGCAAAACAGTGGCGAATATGATTAAAGGTAAGACTCCAGAGGAAATAAGGAAGACTTTCAACATCAAAAATGATTTCACTGCTGCCGAGGAAGATCAGGTCCGTAAAGAGAATGAATGGTGTGAGGAGAAATAGGCAATACATTCTCAACATTTGCAGCACTTACATTGTAATTCGTATTTATTTTTATTGATGTATAAAGACATGCAATGATTACTCAAACATTAGCCGTAGATTGTCTTATTATTTTTAAGTGTATTTTACTGAATTATGGGAATGTTCGTGAATAACAATATGTTGGAATTCAAATATATATTGGATTGTTAAAACATTGTGGTTTAGGTTTTGTTCTATTTGCATATTTAATACATATAATTGATCATATGTGGCAAGATCCCAAGCATTCCCTACTGAAATATGCTGTGCAGTAATATTTTTTATGTAACTGAATCATTTGCGAAAATTGATTCTGTTAAAAATAATTAACTTTTTTTTTTTCAAAGAAATCTTAGTACTTTTTTCAGTTGACAAGAGTGTAAAATTTATTTATTGTCCTCACGGAATAGTATTATTCGTAAGTTTCATTTCTCTAAAAGTTAGATATTAGGTTCATGGCATCAACATTAGCATGAAAAAATTGAAAACTGCATATTTTGTCATTTTATTACATCAGTCATTATTGATAATCATCATAAAGTTTTGTCTCGATAACTGTGATGACTCATATATGTATGTATCAGCCTGTAAACTGATTCTTATAGCCGTTTAATTTTTAGTTTTTAACCCAAATAAGTATTGCACTCTGTGTAACATGTCACTAATTTTGTATATTCAGCTAAAAATGTACTAGAGCAAATGTTATAGTCGTATTTTGTTCATATCATTTTGAGCAGCATCAAAATTAATTGCTTAAGATAACAAATATGTTAGATGAATATAAATATGCACTATGAAATAAACTCTTAGTACAAGTCTTAGATTATACTATGGATTGTTGTTTTTGTTTAGTTGGATCATTGTGGAACGATTTCATGCTCAATACTTGTGTAATTCAAAAATGACCAAGTTCTAATTCAAAATAAATTATGTAAACAAAAACGTGGAAAGTGAATTGACTTAATAGTGCACCTCTCAGTTATAACATACAAAAAATATTGTACACAAATAATATATACCAGCCGGTTGTTTCTTAAACCTTCTTTTTACTATTAAATGACAAAAACAATGGAATGAATAAGGTATGGTTCAAACGGGGGCATTTTGGTGAGGTGTTAAGTCAATAGATTTGTAAAAATGGTATAATATGCTAAAATATTACTACCAATGTGCAATAACTTGAGATGTCACAGTTCAATGTTCAAGAAATATTAAAAGAAAAAATCTAACTAATAGACTAAGGGATTATTACAACGCTATAAATTAAAAAAGGACATTAATGTACTTCAAATGAAGTACCCTGGTGACCCTTTCCACACAGGTCTCATGTTATCGCGCACATGTAATGTCATTGTGATGAGGGGAACAGAAACCTTAATTGAAACTAATACCTTCTTAACACATTTTGTTTATAAATTCCATTACATTTACTTGAAGGTTTTGTGAGAATAGGATGTGTTTTAAACATTTTAAAAATAAAATGTCTACCTACAACACAGTATCTGCTTTTAATTTTTCTTCACGTTGCTGTTAATGCAGATTGTGGTGGGAGAAGGATACATTGTACCACTAGTACCCCTGATGATACCATGGCAATGTTGTGTTGTCTAGTACTTACAATTCTAATAATTAGTCAAATTATAGGTATCGTATTTAAATACATTGAACAATTATTATGTTCAGAAATATACAGGCAGCTGGTGTGATTAAAGAAATAGCCATTATGTAAAACAAAAATTAATGGTTTTGCACTGATTCATGGACTTCGTTGCTTTGCTGGATCTTAGATGACTTTCAAGTACTTAATATTTATATTTTGAAGCGTAGCCATCGTTGCTTTGGATTCTTCTTTTCACCTCATGGACCTGCAAGTGGTACCAAAAATTTTTATGATACCAACATTTTGCGTGTCGTAATTAAATACCATAATATCCCCGTAAATAAATAAATAAAATGCTTAGTTTTTTTTAGTAAACACCGCCGTTCCACTAACTACTTGAATGATATTAAGCCGTAATATCTAATGCAACGATTAATCAACGACTGGCCGATGCTTAGGCCATTCATACAATGTGTGACGAAAAGGACGAAATAAATGGAATTAAATAGGTTTCCATTTAGAAAACTCTGCATAAAATGCCATCTAGTATGAGAACGTAAGAACCAAACTCTTACTGCTTAACCAGATCGAAATAAACTTTAACAGATGCTTGTAAAATGTGTGAATATTCTCTCGCATTTTTATTTATTTATTAGCAAATAAATAACGACTCTTCAAAATCAAATTGGGGGCCACATTACCTCCTTTTCCTCTAAATATTTTATCTATATTTATAATTTTGACAGCAGGTACTCACTAGCCGTCGAATTACGTTACAAAACATTTTGTAACAGTTTCTTCAAACGAATTTGAGTATTTAAATTTTCAACAAAAGAAACAGCTCAATTACAATAAGTTTAAATTAGATTTATATTTATGCATGTCTTCAGATGATTATTCAATACAGAATATTTATAGATATTCCAGAAAATCTTACAAGAAAAGTCGAAATGGACCCGCGGAAAGTCACACGGCTAGTCCAAGAGATAATATTAACACTGAAGTGTCAGATACCTTACCAAGACATGAAAGACTTAATATTGGAACAGCTGGATGCAGTTGCGACATAGATTCCGAAGGAGAAATAGCTAACATCCTCCATAAAAAATGTCCTGTAATTGCATTAGCTCAACAACAGCTTCAAAGAGTGTTAGATGAGACAGACGTATTACTTTGCGATAATACAAGATGTTGCAGGTAAAATAGAATCATTTAAGGTATACTTGTCGAAGTAAGAATATATTTTAAGCGTATTTACTATTGAATTCACTCACGGTTAAGTTAATTTCAGATCCGTGATCGAATTTTTGCAAATATGTAAGGAAACACTTTGGAATCAAAATAAATGTAGATGTGGAGCAGTCGTTATTATGTTTTGTTTTTTCGTTATTGGATTGTTATTGGGAGCAGCGTCATGTGGTGCTAATTCTGGAAGGTTCAACAGCCCTATTCTCACGTGTATTGATAACTTTTTTATTCCCGACACTTACCCGAAAATTGAAGACACATACCGAAGTATAGTGTAATTGATAAGTACTTTTCATTTTAATATTAAATATACCTACTTAGTTATATACCTATACGTACTTAGTTACTTTACCTATCATTAATAATTAAATGTTTCGGACCCACTGAACAAGTAATATTTCTTGTGATTTGTGAACTATAAGTATTAATTAAACTATCGCAATATGGAATACTAACATACTATTTGTAATGATATTCCTCACATGTTCACGACGTATCTAGAGATAATTTAATTTATATATTCATTAAGTGCTGCTACTCAATTCCGTCCTTAGGCAAGTTTTAGGATAGAGTGAGATTCAATTGTGGCGTCCCCTCTTGAAATCTTTAAAATATTTGACATCTATGTCTCTGCAATTTGATGATCAAAAAGGTCGCCACTCTAAATATTCTGCCGCTCCGTAAATGGGCGGCCGGGGGGCGCATGTTGAGTTTCAAAGCCATCATGACATGAGAAGATATCATGGGCCTATGTCGGAACACACACGTTGTGATTTTACGTAAAACGTCTATGCCAGCGAATCGTTATTGTTTGCAATAGATAAAAATAAAAACGACTTTCATTGTCAACTAAAGAAGTGGCAAAAAGTAATCACATCGGAGGGTCTCTTTATAAATCTTATTTATTCTTTTTTACATTTATGTTGGCGTCTTCGTGAACCCCAGTACCGTAAATTTGTTTTATATAATGATAAACTTAAAAGTCACCTCAAAGTTGGAGTTTTACTTAAATTTCAAACTAATATAATCTGAATATGGATAAATTTTAATATGTAAGGGGTTTTTACACAAATTTAATTTCTTTACTGACGAAATTTCGACTCAGTGAAATGGAACGTGGTCACGGCGAAAATGCGCTGGCGGGGAGAAGCCGTTGACAAGCATTAATAATGATAAATCGGTCTAACTACCCTATATCTAGTTCGTTTTTAGATTACATATCGCGCTGCAACAGCCGTGTGAAATAAATAGCATGCAAGACGAGATATCAAAATTTCAAAAATAAAATTGTTTATTATTGTGGATCATATACTGGGGAGTAACGACAAGTAACAAACTGAAGAAAAGGCTCATGAAAAAATACAATTTTCTCATATATTCTATTCTTACACTAAGCCATAACTTATTAATACTTGAAAATCTTATTGGTTTCAATACTATCTATGACAATATCTCGGGAATCCACCAGAAAAAAAGTTAAGTTTAACAAACTTTTAAATATATCAAGCATGGTCAAAAAAAAACAGGAACATTGTTAACACATCTTAAATTTATTAATATAATTAACAAATATTTGGTCATTTAAGGAATGAAATTTTCAGTCTCCGAATGATTGGTGCATCCATTTTTTAGAATATTCGTATACAACAAATAAGGCAGCAGTTGCCGGTATTGTCCGTACTAAAGTAGGCTTTAACCCATTATACAGAGCTAGTACTCCTGAAAAAAAAATAGATATTACATAGGGATGTTGAGAACACCACTTAATCAAGTTTTTTTAAATAATAAATACATTTTCTACAATGGTTTTGTACGCAAATTTAGAATAATTTAATTTTTATGTAGTTTTTACAGTTTAAGTTGAAATTAGGTAAGTGATGTACAGCCACGAGCATAAGTATCTGACTATAGGCACGTGAGCAAAAATATCTGCCCGAAGAACGATGATATCTATATGCACGAGTGCGGCAAAAATATCTGACATTAACAGGCAGCACAATCAAGTGACATCAAGATAATGTGCTGAAAATGTACATTAAATAATTGTGACTACCTGTCGAAGCAAAAATTTGTGACGACATTAATTCCAAAATAATATGACCTCTAAAGGAATGTTTGTAAATATGCCGTTTTTTAGGTAACGTGGCGTTCTTATAATTTGTTTGAAGTTTTTTTATAACTGTCTCATTAGCCTAGTCTTCGCAAACAGAACTACTGAGCAACGATGTAAATCTGAGGTCGGCAAAGTATTTTTAGTTATGAATCTTATTAAATAATATAAGTATTAGGCATCAAATTTCGCTCGTTATTTAGTAAAGTTCGGTACCCAAGGGGTAAAAACGGGTAAAGTATTACTATGACTCGCTGTCCGTCTGTCTTTCACTAGGTTGTATCACATGAACCGTGATAGCTAAACGGTTGAAATTTTCACAGATAATGTATCTCAGCTCCCAGTACGGGAGCTGAGGCCCTTCATGCGCGTTGTACATAAAATAATTGTGACTCACAATTAATTGATGTACATACATATTCATCATATTATTTTGATGTCACTTGATTATGCTGCCTGTTAATGTCAGATATTTTTGCCGCACTCGTGCAGATAGATATTATTGAACACGTTCTTGGGGCAGATATTTCTGCTGACACGCCCATAGACTTATGCTCGTGAGTGTACTTTGCAGTCTCAGTAAGATCTTTTTTTTGCCAATATTTTTCATGGGACGTCCTCCAAAATATGTAAACATATTTCGCGAACCCCCACCATATGTTGTTTGTAACTTATATTTTATGTTATATACATAGGAGAAGGACTAGTCCCCAAGGAGACGTGACTCATACTTTGAAAAACACTGATCTAGCACCACTAACTGGTGCTAGATCAGTATTTTCTTAAAGTAGTTTTTTGAAGTAATCCTGCTACTATACTTACCCTCTTTTTGTACTATCTCGTATCCTACTGTTAGGAATTTTTGACTCTTGTTAGATATTTGTACTCTGGATTTGATGACGTCAGATGGGAATATAACCGTCCAAAGTACTAAACCACCAACGGCACCCGCTATCATCGTTCTAAAGAAACCTATATCGTCTTTGGACTGACCAGGTTTAGCTAAAAGTGTCCTAGTCCCTGAAATTGACGAAAAAATATATTTTTTTATAACATGGAACCAGCAAACGAGCAATGCAGTCCATCTGATGGTAAGTGGTCACTGCCGCCCATAGACATCTATAATCAACCCCAGATAACATGAGTCTTATCTGAGGTTAGCCATAGACACGTTACTACCTCTGAGGACTGAGTCGGAACACCTCGGATAAGTATATCTCCCTTACCCAGTGCTTCCAGATGCACTGTAATTACAGTAGATCAACAGTATTTTCAAAAATTTTTAGAATTTTATTTCAAGTATAATCGATGAATGACCTGTTTTTGTCATTAAATTGCACAAAACAAAGGGAAAGTGGATAATATATTTTTTCGTCGATTAAAATTTCCCTTCAAAATTGTTTAAAATGTCATCTACTGAACTTTGTTGCAAATTCTGTAATTTTCACTCGAAACTACTGTTATTTCATAATCATGATCTGGAAGCACTGCCCATACCACACCCTTCAGATCAGAATACAGCAATGCATAACACTGTTGTTATCAGGCAAACATAAATGTAGAGGTGGTGTTTCGCGTAGTCGAACCACAAAGAGTTCATACTTGTATTATTATAAAAGTGTTAAAACCAGTATCATGCAATTCGACCGAATTTGTATCAAGACGATGCTTTACTTTACCGATAACACGAGTGATAATAATTAATTATCACTTGTTCTGTGGTATTGTTTTTAAAACTAACAAAGTTACAAAAATTAGGAGCGTGATTTTTTAGAATTTCAGATTTCATTTGGGTTCGGATTCATATCGACACCCACTTTCCCTGGTCATTTACAGGGTTCAGTACTCAAAAGGTAACAACCGGATTCGATTACTAAGACTCTGCTGTCCGTCTGTCTATCACCAGGTTGTATCTCATGAATCATGATAGCTAGACATTTGAAATTTTTACAGATGATGTATTTCTATCGCCTCTATAACAACAAATACTAAAATCAGAATATAATAAATATTTAAGGTGGGCTCCCATACAACAAACGTGATTTTTTTTATTTCTATAGATAATTGTATTGAACCCTTCGTGGGCGAGTTCAACTCGCACTTGGCCAGTATTTCTTAAATTACGGTATTGTGAAATAAACGCTACCGCATTTAATTTATATTGGTTTAGGTTCTGGTCGATATGACCTTCACACCATCCTAGATAATCTTAGATTCAATCTCAAGTTACATTTACTAATAAAACGAGTTGGATAAGTATATCAAATAAGTTTTACTATTTAGCTGGAAAATTATAAAAATAATTTGAACATAGATTTATTGCAGAATTACGATCATGAATATTATTGACTGTATCTGTGACTTTACCTTCATATCCGCCAAAGAAGAAAAAGTAGCCTGGCATCTCTCTCATAATTGTGGGAACCAATCCTCTGAAAAGTCCTTGAATTCCATATTGTCTAAAAATTTGTTGAGTTAGTTGCAGGGGCGTAACTTTAATCTGCAATCAGGGACAATAATTTAATATCAATAATTCACGTGATTATTGCGTTATTTATCAGTGTTATCAATAAACTGCGGGGCAAGGAATGTTAACAATGAATTATGAAATATTTAAATAAGATTATATAAGTGTAGATTAATAAAATAAGCTCATGTTGCGCATCTGTGTAAATAATTATACAGTCGGCTAAATGTACTAAACTGCCTCAACATACATAAGTATTATGAAGTTAACACTATATATATAACGCACCTCAGCACATTTAGTATTCATTCAAAATTTGTCATTATTTTTGTTCATGCAGTTCAAATGTATAAAATGTACACTATTAGAAACAAAAAATGATTCAGGCGACTTTCAATTTGAATCTTTGCACTTGCACATGGGCGGTCATGTTTTTTCTTTATAAGTTTTTCATGTAAAAAAACGTCTTCTACAGCATACTGAATACCGTCACATATTTTATTTGCAGTCGCAGTATCGGAAACTGCTCGTTGTTTATATCTTAACTTCTTTCGTTTTTTTTTCAGTGTTTTTGTGTGTACCTACTTGATCAATTATTTTTATTAGTTAGGTACATAAGTCGAGAATGTAAGAAACAATCCATCGCACGTATGTTTGTAAGATATAAGATTACCAAGAGTTTGTACAAAAAAAAACACAACTGTCCGTAAGAACTGTGCAGCACGACATCTATCCTAGTGTCGTATGTCGTGTCGTTTAATTTGAAAGCGCCCTTACACCTCGTTACGATGATAGTATGGACCTTTACCAATACTAACATAGTTAACTAACAATTAGACAAAATGAACAAACTAGTATGAAATATATTCACGAGATACCCAAAAAGAGTCATCATACAGCTGTTTGTGAGCCTTGCACATTGACTTCTCTCATCGCTTGTAATTGGCACTTGATCAGTTCTGTGGGGCACAATGTGAAAGAAGAGAAGAAAGCTGCCAGGAATCCTGCCGAGGCATTTCCAAGTGTTGATAATTGTTCCACATTCTGAAAATATTTTTAATAAAAATACATGTATAGAATTTCTTGGTTAAAATGTTGAATGAATTCTAATCTTAATCCTTATACCACTCGTTCTGTTAATAAATAATTCAGTGATAGAAAACAAATCAAATGAGGAAACTGATTGAAAAAACATTTCAAGGCAGATATGTACTTCATTACTAATTGCTAAATAGGTCCTAAGTAGTAGGTATTAAAGTTAATTTTATGTTGCGTTTAATTTCTATATTATCTGGACAATATAAATATAAGTGTATCTTTTAAGGTCATGAAAATGCGCAATTTAATTCACAAACTTATGTCGCAAATAGAATAATGTGTCGCAATTAATTTCTTTGCTTGTTTAGTCAGCTGCTTTAACGTCAGAAGTATAAAACATAATATTCTTACCAACACGATTTTAACCACTTCTGACAATATAGTATAATTTTAATAATGGTGCAAAATTCCTACATAACGTTAAAACATCTTATAAGAATTTTGTAACATTTGAGGTATTGCCTGCTGGGCCATTTCTAAATGTTACTTGGATACCGTAAATATTGACATAATTATAGTTAAAGTAAGAAAAATTCATAATTTCGCATTTAGATATCTATTTGGATTCAATTTTGATATTTGCTCGGTTGCATGTAAGGTACATGCATCGATTACTGTACAGTTCTCTTACATACATGTGAGGGTTTGCCTGTTGGTTATGCATGCAAAGCTAATCCATTATGCAAACCCTAACAAATATGACCTACTTAAAAGGCCGCCCCCAAGATGGCCAGGCATAATATATGCAGTAAAATTCTTCTTACCTCTGTCCCAGTGACACTGCAGACAAACTTCTGGCAGTACCCATAGGCAGCGAATAAGACTGAGTTTTCAGCTACATTGGCCATTATGGCCGGCGTGGTGCCCGCATACAGTC
This sequence comes from Cecropterus lyciades, assembly GCA_002930495.1. Taxonomy (NCBI): domain Eukaryota; kingdom Metazoa; phylum Arthropoda; class Insecta; order Lepidoptera; family Hesperiidae; genus Cecropterus; species Cecropterus lyciades. The sequence continues at coordinate 71,232 of MOOZ01000678.1, read as the reverse complement.
CTCTTATAACACCATCATTTCTCAGTGTAGTTTTAAGACAATCATACATTCCTTTGTACAATTGAGGAAATGTTTGCATCTTAACTTTAACTGTATCCAATGGCTGGCCCACATATACCACTGCCACACCACCTGATCATAACAGAATATAAAAAAGATCCTTTACAAAAAGTAACATGCGAAATATTGAAGTAATTAATAAGTCATATACGTATATTATAATTTAATCAGGGAATATATAACCCATCTGCGCTGTATCAGTATAGTTATCAGGAAAGTCCCACACCCTTCACATTTATGTCATAAACAAATTGATTGCGGCAGACATACAAGGCTATTTCATGTTTGTGATATTTGTATCACTATGCAGCAATGACATTAATAAGAAAGGAACTGACATACTAAATCTAACATATGGCATTCCTTACATAGGGCAGTGATAGCCAAATAGTTAAAACCTTAGGCTCTAAATTGAGGGTCCAGCTTGTGTGTATTAGGAATTTATTATCATCACTTTAAAGGTGAAGGAAAACATAGTGAGTACCTGTGTTCTCTACAGAAAAAAAATTCTCAAAGGTATGTCGAGTCTACCAGATGGCACTTGACCAGAATAGTGGGCTATAATTCTCTTATTCTGAGAGGAAATCTATGCCCAAAAGTGGGACAATAATCGGTTGACAATGACTTAACGCAGGGAGTAGGTATTTCTTCGTAGCCTACATCTTAGAAACTAGTTTTCACAATCAGGGGTCCATGATTCAAATTCCAGGCATGCACCTGATTGTAAGCTATATGCATTTTAGAAATTAATTATTATTTGCCTAAATGGTCGAACCAAACACCATGATTACACCTGCGCATCTTAGGCTTCTTAAGAGAGTTTCCAGGGGCATATGAAACATACTAATCCAAACATAGCCAGTGTGGTCTACTATGATTCTAACTCTAAGAGGAGACCCATGCTCATAACCGGACAGGACAGTCTAATAAACCTTATTAAACCTTAGATTTAGATACAAGGCTTATATTTGATGCCTTATTCAATTACATGTTACAAAATTATCGAAAAAATATTTGTAATAAAATAATACCTAATGAACCAGCAGTAAAATCTATTAATCCATTTTTTAAATTCCCAGAGGAGCTCGAAGTGTGTGCCATGATTAATTTTCGTACTGAAAATAAATTGTATAACATAAAATTTGTTTTATAGCATAGTTGAAAAAGCTGTAAATAAGTTTTATAACATAACTCTTGAAAATCTAAACTATTTAATACATTCAGTGAATACAATTAAAGATAATGTTACAAAGTATAATTGGCATATGGCATAAAGTATAATATGTATGGACGATTGTGTAATATCATAGAACATTTTCAAATATAATGCTTACAAGAGGTTATAAGTTATAGCTTTTGATAAGGATAAGATGGGACAAACAATATTATAAAAGTTTACTTACTACAAATTTGTGGAGAACTTATAAAATAAACCAATGTTTCAATAACCAATATAATATATTATTGAGTTATCTTAGAGAATTTTATACTTTATAAACTTATTTTATTTCTATGAACCGCGAATAACCTGACTACCTTCTTAGCACTTGCTGACTGACTGACATTTACTATTTATTTTTGAGGAAATTCGAAGTGTGGGGTGCCAGTAGGAAAAATATCTTATTTCTATATAGGTATTAAAATTATAGATAAGAAATGAAAAGAAAAACGGATTGATTCAATATATTTACTTATTAGACGATAAAATAAAATAAAAAATATTTTAGAACAATTATTTTAATTAGAACTACGTAGAAATATTACCAGCTCACGACTTAATTTTCACTGGACTCAATGCAATATTTGTAAAGTTTGTTACTTAGTAAAAATAACATTAATAGTTACGGAAACTTTTGAAATGAAATAAAAAATATTAATTCACACACTTAATTATAATACTAATACCGATAAACAAAATGATATAAAGTAGCAAACCTTTTTTAATACAATCATATTTAATAAGCTCCGTAAATGCTAACGATATGAATGAAGTTCACGAAAACATGGTTGTTTTTCAGCGTTCATTTGAGTTTTTATGAACATCATAAAAGTAATATAATTTTACTTAAATTTAAAAAATAAAATACAAGACACACGATTAGAGTTCTTAAATATTGTTATGTATACATATATAGAAATAAATAACCTAGCGGTTAGCGTCTGGAAGTGTTATTATGATAGTATAGTTGTTATCAAAAAAGAACATGAATTATAAGTTTAATCAATGATATAAGTAAGTGTTATATTTTGGTGAAGATCTTTGCTTTTAGATTAATTATAATGTTAGGCGATTCGTGAAGTGGTTAATGTGAAAATAATATAAATTTTTGACGTGTCGCTTTTTTGAGTTTCTCGTTTGGCCGCCATGTTTGTCCTTTTATATTTTAGTCATTTATAACTTTTATGTGGATGGCTTTTGCTTGTATTCATTCACGTACGATTGAACATAGTATGTTTTAATGATTTCGGCAACGTTTAATATATGAATAATGACGTTTTATCATGAAAGTAACGCTGTGTTTATGATATGCTTCGCGTCTTTGTTGCTAGGTGTTCAGAATGGTTGTTGGATCAGCTACGTATCCTGGGAGACAAGTGCTCCACAAGATGCAGCCGATGGGCATGACTCCCCGCGAGCTGTCCGAGTACGACGACTTAGCGACCGCCTTGATAGTGGATCCATATCTCGGTATTACAACACATAAGATGAACATTCGCTACAGACCTCTAAAAACGAACAAAGAAGAGTTAAAAAACATAATAAAAGAGTTCATCCAAACCCAGGATTACACTAAGGCATACGCGAAACTCGCGAGTGGAGAATGGATGCCAAGGCACTTTAGCAAAAATAAACATCAACAGAGTAAACTTAGAGAACATGTTAGTATGAACTATTGTTATCATCTTAAGCTTATGTAAATATGTGTTTTTTAATAATTCATTGAGGTTGAATTAATCGTTGCGTACCTGTAACATTATCATTAAATAATTCTTGATCTAATTTAAATTATAATTTTTTTAGCAAAATGTCTAATTAGAATTAAATTTCTAGTCATGAAAAATACTCAGTTTATATTTTACAGGTATTTTATATGAAATAAATTATATTACATTTAAAGGATGGTTCATTAATGACATTACCCCCTAAAAAGGTGGGTTCGCACAAGCGGGGAGGGGAGGTGTAGTGACATTAATTTATTTTGACTAGTTTTTGGTACACCCGTTTTACAAACTGTGATCTGAAGACAATAACTGCCAAATATATTGAAGTATGCATAAAATTTTATTTTTCACATGATTATACCTATATTAGTTATTGCCGGATATATTTTTCGTGGTTCTTAATTTTCGAAAATGAATTTATACATGTATTTAAGTGTACACAATTACAAAATTTTTGAGTTATAGTGCCAAAAAAATACATGTGATTCTTTTTGTGTCTAAACATCATGTAATTAATGGACTATCCATAATCTTAATCCATAATTCTTAAATTTATTTTATATGTATCAAATTGGTATCTTTTAAAATTTTAAAACCTATTACAATTTCTATTTCAGATATACCGTTATTTGAGAGTATTTGATAAGAAAGCTGGCGTTGTTATAGAACCATGTTATAGGTATTCATTAGAGGGTAGAGTTGGAGCTAAAATTTCAACTACCAAAAAGTTTTTCAAGCATGAAAGGATTGATTTTCTGGTTGGATGTATTGCTGAAATGACTGAAGAAGAAGAGAAACAGCTTTTACATCCCGGCAAGAATGACTTTTCAGTTATGTACAGTTGTAGAAAAAATTGTGCACAGTTGTGGCTTGGACCTGCTGCTTATATAAATCACGATTGTAGGCCTACTTGTACATTTGAAGCTACTGACCGTGGCAAAGCTTTTGTACGTGTATTGAGAGACATTGAAGTTGGTGAAGAGATTACTTGTTTTTATGGTGAAGATTTTTTTGGGAATGGTAATTGCTATTGTGAATGTGAGACTTGTGAAAGAAGAGGCAAGGGTGCATTTTCTGTGAAAAGTGCACATAATGATGAACAAGCTACGCGATATAGATTTAGAGAAACCGACAACAGAATAAATAGAACTAAGGCAAAACAAACACAAAAAAATGTAAATGGTAAAAATCCAGAAAAATCTCGAATAACAAATAGACGAGTTACTAATATAGTATCGCCATTAAGTATGAAAGAAATGAAACAGAAGGGTTTGACTAAATATGATGCTGAGTTGTTAATAGCCCAAGGTTGTATCACGGATGTTGTGGATGGAGAGGGACATAAAGAAAAACAAGGTAGTAGAGAATCTTCTGCTTCCAGTCGCGGAGAACGACTGCGGCGACGAGCTGACAGTGGGCGCGGGGGCAATGGGGTCACTACTCCTACTAACAATTTACCCAATCCAGCTCCAAGTTCTCGTTGTTGTAGCATTACAAGTTCACGAAGTAGTCGAGATTCACATACTGGTATAGTTTTAAGGAGCCATAAGCGTCTTCTTGATAATCAAATTAGTTGTTCCAAAATGAAGAGTAATCCCAAAGGAGTTTCTGAAGCTAAACCAGGCCGAAATCTTAGTATTCCCAAAATTGAACCAGATTTACCAAACTCTTCATTAGCTGATAATGCACACTTTAAGGTTCATTCTACTAATTCGCAGGAAGAAATATTTGAACCAAAAGTGGAAATAGAAAATATTACTAAAACAGAAATGATACAGTCAGAACTTGAAAGTGATATAGCAGAATCTCTACAAGAAACAACTGAATCAAGTCCAGTAATTACTGTAAAGTCAGAAAATTCTGAGAATTCCAACATAGAACCTATAACAAAACCTGAGTGTGTAAGTGATAATGCATGTTTAAAAAGTGAAGCTTGTGACTTTAGAGAAAATGTTAATCCAAGTGATTCAAAAGATAGTAAAATGACTAAACATCAGAAACATGATGTTACAAGTCGGACTGAAGAACCTAAAAAAGAATCTGAGTCTGGGCCTCCATGGCTGGCGGATAATTCGAACAAAAGCAGTGAATGTCCATGTACGCCGCCGCGTAGAGGCTTAAAGTTAACTCTGAGAGTGAAGAGGAGCCCTGTTGTCGAGGAAGTGATGGATTGCGGTAGTACAACAGAAGCACCAGAGTATGAGGTGTTGCGGTTAGAGGGCGTTGATCCCGAAACGGCACGACGCCTAAAAAAACGGCGGCGATCGAAGGAACGACACCGCAAACACAGTCCAATCCGTCCTCTGCCTCCAATGAAACGCTTAAGATTAATATTTGGCAATGAGAGTCGTACTATCGATTTGCCTACTGCCATTTCGGCAGACTGACAGCCGCAACTACCTTATGGTTATTATATTTCCACCGTTATTATCAATTATTAGTTTAATTATTGTCACTGACTAGGATTATTTTGTCTAGTATTTATTTGCATGACGTGATGTTTGGATTCGAATATTGTGTGATAGGCGACAGTGTTTAAATGATTATTCCAAGGATATATTTATTAAAAAGGAAAGTAAAACATTGTTATTACATTAGCGGAACACTCGCGCACTTTTGTGGGTTTCATTGTAAAGGATTTTTACTAAATTTAGTTAAATACAATTATGAGTAGAGTGTGATGTTAATTATGTTAATTATTTGGCTGTTTTTTGCCCTTCAATGAACAAAAGTAAATAATAACAGAAAACTATATTTTATACAATTAGGAAATATTAAAATCAAGTGTTGTGTTGCCTCCTGAAGTCCCATGATAAAGGCAAAAACTTTTATGTATCTCAATTGAAGTTTTCATAGTAGGTACTTAGTGTATAAATTAATTAAATTATATAGTTAAACAACTCAAAAAGTTTATGAAGAATAAACATAACAAGAAAATTGGTAATTATATTGCATTGCAGGGATTGTGGAGTCCTTTATGCAGATTGCTGATTCATTGTGTTAAAAGTTATGCTTACGTATTTTTCAAATAGTGCTATCTTCAACCTATCTTGCGAGTATTGTATTACCTTAACAGTAACTAGATTTAAGAAATGCAGGCCAGGGTAGGTAAATTTCCTTGTAAATATGCTGAACATGTTTAATTGTTGCGTTTTTTTACCCAGTTACATTTAAGTACTTGCAGTAGCCGATATTTTTATGGGCTCGAAATTATGTGCACATATCAGTTAAAAGGTTTATGTCATATTTGATTTGAAATTAACCTATAATTATATCACTATGAACATTTTATTCTTTGGATTATGTTACTTCATTTTCTTCTGTAGAATAATTAAAATGTCGGACAGGTATGTGTGATTGACCATATGATTTTATTTATTTTACATTCAACTAGAAACAAAATGTGAACGATACTTAGTTTCAATGTTGATCAAGATTTAGAAAATTGAGGGTTCACGACTGCACGATGTTAATTCTGGCCTATAAATGCAGAAAGCGGAGCATGTTAGTAGCATGATCAATTGAAGAACGATCTCAGTATAAGGTTACAAAAAAAATAATGTTGCGTCAATGAACTAAATCAATGACAAAATCTATGTGATGGATGATAAATTACTGTAAATATAATTGTTACTGCATAGATTAATATTTTAAAGGTCAAGACATTGTTTCAAAAAATATTTCCATATAATTTTAAATAAGCAATTATTATTTTTAATGTTTTCGTGAAGTTCTATACCTTTCGTATGTTCATTTTTAAAACACAATTAATCTGTAGGTAAGTATGCGATTAAGTGTACGTTATACTTATTGAATCATTAAAAGTATAATATATTCTGGTTCATTCGTTTTGCCATCATACCTATATTTTAGCATAGTAGAAAAATGTAACTCTAATTAATAAAATTATGCAATTCGTGTGTAAAAATTGATATATATGTTCAGTACTGGATTCAATAGGTTTGTTGCCCTGTAAGTTTAAAAGCTAGGATTGTAAAATTTGCAAAGCGCTATTTTTTTTGTTATTGTCTATAATGCAATGGTAAAGTATTCTTTCTCAGATAACCTTTTTATAGTTATCTTAAATTACTACTTTCATATACACCCAGAATGTATTATACTGTTAATTAGAAATTTGTTTGTAAAGTACCTACATATTTCTGTCCTTCTGCTTTTCTGTAAACTGTAAATTACTGTTGTATGCTGTCACATACAGAACAGTTGAGTAAAATGAATACCTAAAACCAATTAGTTGTTTTTGGCTTATTCCCAGATGTGATCCTTATCAATAAAATATAATGCAATTTTTTTACACCGGTCCGGTCCAGTCTTCACCTCATTCAATCTGCATAGACATCTGTAACTTCATATAGAACAGGGGTTCTGAAGTCAATCAATTGTATTGCTACTCCTGTGGATCAAGTGAGCTAGGAACCATGCCCGTGTGGTAGTGGTAATATCCAGTCCAACCATATTAATTCCACCATTTTACAAAAGTCAGAAAACTAATTTATTTTTGCATGAATAATTGCGCGATTCAAATTCATCGAATATAAGTTAAAGATAGTTTTATGCTTACTATATTATTTTAGAATTGAAAACTTGGTGCTTTAACACCATTATGGTTAATGGCCTTTTAATCCTTATTGGTATAACTTGGTTCATTTTATGAAGGTAAAAACAAACCATTGTTAATATTTACATGACTCCGGTTTGATTTACATGACCGGTTTTTTTCATGCAAAACAGCGATATCTTTTTTGGTACTAAACCATACAAAATAGAGTGTACTTATGTACGCATGTTAGAAGTTATACCAATTTGGCCTAATTATTTAAAAAGAAGTATTCGCTGATGAATTCATTGATTATATCAAACGACGCCTTCTGGAGAACGTAGGTAGCAGATGAATTTGCTTGCGTTCACTTTGCCGAGCATGTAGGGACTAGCCTAAAAGTGATCTTTAGTTAACTAAACGTAGTCTTAGCTGACTACAGTTTTGTTGAAGCTCAAATCAGTGTACTTAAAAGTACAGTTGTGTTGAACTTGTACTAGTTTTTAGTAAATATTAGGGACTAAATTTATTTACATGCAAAATAAAGTCTACGTAATATGTACTACTTAATTGAAATGAACTAAATTTAGTTTACGTGGCCACAAAACAAAATTGTAACTGGCTAAACTTGATAACATTGCAGTTAACTAAGTCTGTTTGGTCAAGACTAAGATTAGTTAGGTAAACTTCATACACTAGCCAACTTTAGGGTGCAGACATTGTAAAAAATGTTATTTCTTTCCAACACCATAAAAGAAGGAAAACATAAAAAAACAAGTATTGGTTACAGATAATTCTAGCACGGAGTAGTACATCTGAAATCCAAGTTGTTTTAAAGCTGTATAAAAACACCCTTATAGGTTGTCGAATAAGGCTTAGGTACAGCAACTGTTCATTCATATTTTAAGTTTGACAAATTGACTATCTACTTTTTAAAATAGTTTAAAATTATTCTAATGTTCATTCTTACAGCCACAGATTTTGATAATGGACATAACAGACTAAAGGTAATCATTATTTATTTAGTTTTATTTATAACATTTCATAATATTTCATGCTATTATGGAGCATGATGCTTATTCAGCATCACGGTATTCATCATCATAAAAATATCGAATGAACTGAAGTAGTTAGGTCAAAGTAAGTAAAAAATTATCAGGATGGGAAAGAAAGATATCAAACAAGTGAAATCAATACTTTTATTTATGTTGGTTATAAAATAATTAATAGGTTGAAAGTATATTGAATGTTGTTGTATTTAAGAACAAAAGTTGAAATCAAGATACAAGCTTATGAGAAAGCTGTATATTGTTTTAAATAAACAAAATAATTGGTCCAAATATTTGCTATTTTTTTATTGTGGTTACAACTTTTTAAAATTACAAGTTTCATATATGAAATTGAATTAATAAAAAGAATTTGCTAGTGTGAGATTTTATTACAAACTGAATGTACGATGGATTGACATACTGTTTTTGCAAATTTCTATCCCATACAATTTGGGATATAAATTAAGTATATCATGATAAGCAGGAAATACTGCTGCATTAATGTCCATACCTGAAAAATAAAAGATATATTTTACAATTATTAAGTGTTAAAAGGATTCGAAATAAAACTATAAGGTAAATTTTGTGAAATACAATATTTTTGTAACATATTCAGAATACAGGTGCAAGAATACCACATACTTGAGAAAATGCGTTTGAAACAGGCATTGCCTTTAATTCTTTCTTAATCCAAAATAAGATATAGTTTTTGATCTAAGTAATGGGCCATTTGCCCATCGCACTCTCGAAAATCAATTTTTGATTTCTGACTATTATTATTAAATGCCTTTGTATACTTAAACATATCTATATTTTTTATATTAGATTTACACCAATAATAATATAGTAAGTTTTAGAAATGAATGTCCAAGAGTACCTAGACTATTTTGTACATTTTGTTTGTATTTTTTGATCTTTGATCTCTATTTTTTATTTATTTTATGAACTAAAATAAAGAAATAGTCATATACAAGGTCATAATGAGTAGAATTAATAGAGGCCTCAGTTAAAATGGATTATGGACTGTTTCGTAAGAAAAAGATCTTTTAGATAAACATAATGTACAAAAAAGCTGTAAACCCTCTTTACTGGCAATAATTTTTGAAACTTACTGAATTATTTATGGCATGAATCCAATATGAACAAGAAATACACATCTTTAACACACAAAGACATTCAATAATGGTCAGACATAATAAGTTAAAAGTATATGGAAAATGGCCATTATCAACCCACTGCCTTTGGTATGTTTCAATTTTTTTGTATTTAATTCAGCTTGAAATTTTTTGCATCTATCATTGTGATTACAGGTGGAACATTTTCAACAATATATACGGTATTTAATTCAAACTTACTTCTGGAACTCCCACTCTCTATTGTCCAGAGGACAAACTTGACGAGTCTTGAGCCAACGTGAGATACAGTGGAAGTGGAATGCATGCTGAAAATTTCAATTAATATAAGTATTTTGTTTTTATCAGATTGGAGTACGAAATGAGCATTTAGTCCACCTGATGGTAAGTGGCTGCCCATGGACATTTGTAAGCTATTTCATGCAGAACAGGGGTTTTATCTGAAGTTCGGTCACAGATGTGTTGCAACTCCTGAGGACAAAGATTGTGGCCTCATATAAAAGGAAACTGGAAACCACTGGAAATAGCAACCACATCCATTCAACAAATGCAAGAACTGCTTCATGCTTGAAATCAGTGTAATGGTGGTACCTCACCCGTCAAATTACATTGGTCCCACAACCCAGTGAAATCACCAAATGAAATCTGATAAACAGTTTACAAAATGGAGGAAATTTTATTTGATTTTATCTGTCTTATATGTTAGCCATTATTTCATACACTATAAAGTAGTCTTTATTTTTAATTTGTTTTTTTTTTAAACATTAATAATAAAAAAGAGGGGTTAATTTCAGATAAATTTAATAATTATTAGTTTTAGCCAGTTTATTTAAACACTAGCTGAGCTCGCGGTTTCACCCGCGTTAAAAAGAAATGTAACGTGACATACATAAACATTATGCATGCAGCGGAAGCTCTCATTAGAAAAAAAAAACCCGATTTTGAAACATTATTCATTGCTGCTCCGCTCCTGTTGGTCTTAACGTGATGATATATAGCCTTCCTCAATAAATAGGTTATCTAACACTGAAAGAATTTTTCAAATCAGACCAGTAGTTCCTGAGATTAGCGCGTTCAAACAAACAAACTCTTCAGCTTTATAATATTAATATAGATTGGTCACAATCTACTGTAATCAATGTTTTCAGTAAGATGAAAACATTGATTAGTCTATATAAAGCTACACAAAAGAAGCATTGTACAGGATATAAACAAAGAAAAAAAGCACACTTTAGTCATTTGCTTTAAAAATGTGTGTATAAAATTTTAATAGCCGTCAAATACATTTTTATTGCAATTTTTTAGTTAAGAGTTTATAATTCATTGTTTTAATTAAATCAGCACCTATATAGTCAGTCACCTTTGATTGTCAATACATGAATCACTGTATCTACAATCATATGAAAAAACATTGTAAATAAGGTAAATGTTTATGAGTCTGGTTACTTGAATAAATAATATTATTATATGGGATAAGAGTGATTTATGATGAGTGATGAGATTATTTTTCAAGGTATTCCAACTTGAGGTGTAGTATGGCATTTATGAACAATCTCAGGTATGATGCTTATGTTATGGGTTGATCACACATGTGGATGGGTAACAGTGGCTGCTTACTATCAGATAGACTGCTTTCTCGTTTGCTATTTCCATTTCTATAATAAAAAAGATAGCGTTATAAATAAAAAAGTAGCATTAAATTATTACATTACAAACTCCCCAGGCGACTGTGCACTCTTCGCTGGTAGCTGACGCCTGGTTTGCCTGGCACTCGATGCACAGGTCCATTATATGGTTCCGGCAGATAGCACAGTTATCCACAACAATATCTGCAAAATATAAAAATTATTGCGATAAAATGTATCCATATGTTTTGATTATTATTAGGAAATTTCACAATTACCATTTATAATCTCAATTTGTAATATTGAGATTATAAATGGTAATTGTGAAATTACTATGCTGCAGTTAAATCGTATTGTGCACAAGTTTCTTTGTTGTAAATTGTTGTAGGTTAGATCTGATTAAATTAAAATACTTACCCCAAGCCCATAGTGCGACAGCGTTCCACTAAAATAAATAAGACAAATATTTCAAATTTAAAATAATAATAAATATCAAACAAACATATAGCCAAACACAAGGACTCGGACGATGATGATGCGAAAATTTAATTACCTTTTTCACTTCGAATCTCTTTTTATCACCTTTGCCGCTGCTAGAGGAAGCCATTTCTACCTCCTCTTCGTCAACATCCATTGCAGATGCCATATTATTTATCCAAATACCTTATTTTATAAAAGTAAATCTTTTAATTTTTATGAAACAGGGGAGACAGACAGAAAATAGATTTGTGGTTTTCCGACACTGACAAGTGACATTACAAAAAGACGCACACAATAAGATAACGACATTGACAGGCTAGAATGTAAGTAACCACAGATTATCTACTGATATAATTAATGTCAATATTACTGACATCAGCTCCTTTATTCTTCAATCAAAAGTAGTGCGGTTATGAACTAATATCTATTTACTTTTAATTTATACAAAAAAAAAACGGTTCATACTACGGACGCAGTTATAAGACTAAAATGACTCGTCCGAATAACCGAGTCATCATTATAGAGTCTTGTAAGTATAGAGTTATCTAAAATTTAAGAGTCTTTTTATAACTTTTAAAACACAGATTATTCCCGTCCACATAAATGATATTGTAATGGTCAACGAGCAGCTGTTGGATTTTTATCGTTTAGCATTTCCAAAAATAACACAGCCCCTCCCTGAGACATCGACACCCTTAGTAAGAAACTTAATAGCTGATACTTAAACTTAAGTTTCTGTTATTCGCTATGAACGCTATATACTACGTTACGTATAAGATTAATTGAAGGATATGAAGGTATAAATAGAAAAATATTTTTTATGCTAAATGATGAGTCTTTAATTCAATATCTTCTACGGTGATTTCGTCTAAATATCTATTTCTTTTGTAAGCGTTCTTCCATATCTCGTAAAAACAAACCGTTGCTAGAAACCGGTAGCAGACCAGTAAGGGGACTGATACGTGTGTTATCAAAGTCCATGCCCATACTCCAAAGAACTCCATCTGAAAGTGGATAAAAGTTAGAATAATAAATAAGTGTAAATAATTAGTTCATTGTGACATAATTTCTATGATTTCTGGATAGAATCTAATGATGTTTCATATATGGCGAAGCGGAGGTGATAAAAGTTAGAAAATAAATGTATTTTAAATAAAATAAATAGTATTTACAAATTAACTAAAATTTAAAGGTAGAGCAGGGTCCACTAAAATGTAGCTCTCAGAGCATGATTAATAAACTTAACGTGTTAATCATTACTTATTCGAAACCTATTAAATATCTTACATAGGATCTTTTAAATATTCTTTCTTTTCGAACTTTTATACTTTACTTCTAAGAGATTCGTGATATTTATAGTAAGTAGTTGAACATGTCTCGAAAGATTTGACACTACGAATCGCGTATTGTGTATATATTTTTATAATAATATAATCTATTTACAAGTTTTCTTACTTAGGCATATCATATTTTTATATATGAAATAGTATGTTAGATACCAATACTCTTTCGTAAGGATAACTTCCAGTACCGGTTTTTAACTCACGACAAATTGCTACGGTCGTCTAATAACTTAAGAGCCAACATTCCACTGCATTCTAGCGGATTCTTTCATTTTTCGTTCACTGTCACAGGCGGTTTAGCTTTAAAACGCCCTGCACGCTGATATCAAAAAACACCCAGGTCGTGTTTAAAAATCTTGCCCGTGAGCATTATCTGAACATTGTAACTGTCTCTTAATCATCTATTACTTTATATAATATATATTTCTATAGATTTATTTTTTTGTGTAGCATGTTCATATGTATGTATATGTTTTATGATATTTATATATGTATTTATAACTTAGTTTATTCTATACTAGCTGCGCCCCGCGGATTCACCCGCGTAAGTTTCGACGATGATAAATAGCCTATAGCCTTCCCCGATAAATGGGCTACCTAACACCGAAAGAATTTTTCAAATCGGACCAGTAGTTCCTGAGATTAGCGCGTTCAAACAAACAAACTCTTCAGCTTTATAATATTAGTATAGATTATTATTGTTCACATTTAAAATGAACGCCTGCCGCAAATTTTCCAGCCACCCAGGGTTGACTGATAGAGAATTCCATCAGGCATTAAGTTTGCCCTATTGTGACTTTTATTATAAAGATGCTATAAATAAATTAATAAATAATCTTTCTATACCTGGAGTGGATGAAACTCGGCTCGGGCATTTTTAATCCGATTTAGGAGCCATAGCGCGTAGTTTCCAACGAGGAGGAAGGTGACGAGCTGTCGGCCTGGCCTTATGGGGCCACTGTCGCAGCGCCGGGACCACGCGTCCAGCACCAAAAGAGTTTGACACGAGCTTTGTATCACCGCGCATAAAGGTGATATTATCCTGTGTTACCAGGAGCAAATTGTAAAAGGTTCAATGGTAATGGATTGAATATGGTAATAATAATTCATTAAGTTTGGTTTTTATATACCTATACTTATTTCTAGCTACTCAGTTAAGCGCTGCTACGTTGTGGTTTGAAGGGTGGTGAGAGAGAAAGGTAGATATTAATGTGTTTTCGATCTATAGTGAGGAACCTAAGCAGGATGAGTCTTAACTCATTCTACTTAGGGTTCTTTTGCTATTCTAGTAATGTGGTAAAAAGATTACTATAGGTACTTACTTTTACCTATACAAATAGTTAAGGACTAACTCCTAAGGAATTGGAAGTGCTTAAAGCAATAATAATTGTGTCTGTAAATTGATGTTATCTTTCCGATCTGATGGTAGATAAGGAAAAACGAATGTCATCATCATCACATCAGCGTCTTTCACTCCACATCTGGACATAGGCTCCCCTTAAGATATGCCAAAGTGTTCGGTTCTCCGCTGCTCTCACCCAGTGACTACCACCAACCTTCTTAAGGTCGTCGGTCCAGCTAGCTAGAGGGCGTTCTACACTACGTCTGCCGATTCGTGGTCACCATTCTAGAACTCGGTTCTAAGTCATATGTGGCTAGCCCGTGTTTTACAAAAAGTTATATAAATACTTTTTAGGTACAATTAACTAAACATACCTAAAAAGTTATATAAATACTTCTTAGGTACAATATATAGGTACAATTACCTAAATTACAATTATTGAGTGCCCACGAAAGCCTGCATCAAAAATCAATAGGTACGTTCCAGATTTCAATCGCTAAGTAGATTTTAGTTCAGTTTAATTTGTTAATTTGCACAGTACTTACGGAAACGTTTCATATTGATTGAAATACCTTGTAGCGCGTCTGCTTTCAGGAAATCGTTGAATGAGGAAGCATGTTCCGATGATTTGGAATAAATAGTAGAGGTATACTCCGCATTGTGTTGAAAGTAGGAGCGCATGTTCCAATGGCATTGCAGTGGTTGTTCGCTTCATTGTCATTGAACGCATTCTTTGAATACATGCAGCTGAGCTCAATGTCATCATTATGAACAGAATCGTCTCCCATACGTTTATCTATTAAGTGCAAATAACACTTCGTGTCAAATATCTATAAATTTATATTATGCTTAAGTTTGTGAGGATGTTTTTGTGTTCTTTACTCTTTCACGCAAGAACTACTGGACGGATTTCGCTGACATTTGACACATAGTTTGTTTGTGACCCAAATGTGCGAAGCCGCGGGGATAAGCTAGTATTCAATAAATTCGTAACTAAAATATGTTATAGTGCCAATAACAAATAATAGATTTAATTACAGTCCAATCATAACATATTAATATTAACTGATTTTGTGTTACTTATGTTATATTTTTACATTCTGAAACAAACTTTAGTATAGGTTAGCGTAGCGGAATAAATCGAGTTTATGTTCCATTTTAGGCATAATAATCGTGGGGAGCAGATTGTTAAGGAGTTACATAGATATATGTATTCTATAACTAAGTAGATGAGGGAAATAAAAAAAATCTATTTTATTTAATATTTCATAAAATATAGAATTTTTCGCCCGTAGGATAACCGTACGTAAGCGGAGATTTTTTTTTATAATATGGAAGTAGCAAACGATGCAGCCCACCTGATGGTAAGTGGCTACTGCCTCCCATGGGCATCTGTAATCAACCCTAGGCAAGATCAAAGTCTTACGTAAGGTTAGCCACAGATGCGTTGCTACCCCTGAGGACTAAGATCGAATGCCTCGGAAAAGTATGTCTCCCTTACCACGAAGACTAGAACACAGCAGCGCATAGCATAGCTGTTATTAGGCAGAAATAGGCGTGGCGGTGGTGCTTCCGGAGTCGATCCACAAAGAGTTATACCACCTTCAAATAGTTGCATGCATATTTTGTAAACACATATGTATGTAATAAATATAATTTTCATACCTGAAGCAAAGCTAGTTCTACATGCTTGTGATTATGAAACATTCCATTGAACAGCATAAGACTGACTATAGTGCCCGCAAGCGCTGCTATACCCAGGAAAAGCCCTTTATGAGCACTTCCACAATCAACCGAGAAGTGATTGTTAGATTTTACTCTAGCACAACACAGCCTGAGATCCTTGTTTGGTGATGTCTCCTTTCTCAATACTTGCTGAAAAACATACACTGAATTAAAAAAAAGTGAGTATGTGTGCAAGTGTGTGTAAGTGTGCAATTCACACGTGTCAGAAGTGAAACTTAATAATAATATTAATAAAATATTTCTGAGCAAAGGGTATTAAAACTTGTGTTTTCAAAAATCGATTAAATTACCACTGCAGGCCATATTCGGACATCTTATTTCGCATATACCAAACTTGACCCTTATTCAAGCTATGAAGAAACATCGTTAGCGCCATCTAGTTTTAGCTCCGACAACTGTTTTCGGAACATTTTCGTTTCATCGAATTTTAAATTACAACGATTCTATAGAAGTTTTACTTCAGTAATATGATTATAATTTGGAGAGCAATATTTATCAATTGATTTCTGCAGCACTACTGGGCATGGGTATCTTATAAGCATGATAAGGTCTTACACTATAGTTCAGTACTGGCTAAGTGCGTGTTGGTAGATTGCTTCGTAAGTTCTAGCGTGAAATTGTAAATTGTAAAAATAAAATAAAATTGTGAGTAGCTAAGGTCTGGCCTGACGGGCGATTGCTAGGGGCGCTTTTTGCAGACCCTTCCAGATAAAAATAATAATAAAGTAAGTATAGGTAGATAATCTATACTACAACGAGTTAGCGAAAAAACTTCATTAACTAGGATGTAATTAATTTTCCAGGAAAATTTTAGGTGGCGGAAAGAAAAGTTCCAATCTTGTCAGGTGAACTTATTATTTTAGTTATGACGTTGTTTGAGACGTCACGTATACCATTTTTTTCCTTTAATTGTTAGAGCAAGAGATAATTAAATTTCAATACAGCCTTTGAATCGAACCGTGACCTGGGAATCTCCAGCTGAAATTGATACCAGTGAATTATTTGTATTACAGGCAGTCCTCGTACTTACGGCATGTTAGGTTCGCGAAATACGCGACGTTAATCGAAACTACGTAAGTCGAGACCTACTTTTTCATATGTTTACATATAAAACTCAAGGGTTACGTTCTAAC
>MOOZ01000678.1:28433-45152 GCA_002930495.1 Cecropterus lyciades | reverse complement strand
TTTTCATGATACAATGTTCCATGAAAATTAAAATAAAGTGTCTCATGGTCATCAAAACTGGTCATGTAATTCTATTGTAAACATGTAAATATAATGAGTTTCGTCACTTTAAGTTGAAATAAATATGTTATTATCGTTACTGCTGAAATGGAGATTCTTTGTTCAACAAATGTTTTTTAACCTGTAACCGAATGTTAATTGGTTAAAATTAAAAGAAAATAAATTCTGAATATATAATATCGTCGTTTAAGTTCTAGCACCGCGTAAGTCATTTTTTGGCGGTAATGAAATTATGAAAATCATCGTCATTGGAATCGAAATACGCGTCGTTTTGTCCAAACAGAATCAAGGTACGACACAATAATACCTTCAAATTATGGAAAATTAAAAGTACAAAATGGAACTTTAGTTGCGTCTGCGTAAAATTAATCAGTTTTTGTCACTCCAAAAAAAAAATCCAAAAATGACTTACGCGGTGCTAGAACTTAAACGACGATATGTTGTTCTTTCTGAATGTTTTTACGAGTACATTATAGCACATTTCGTTTATGACCGACACTTTATAAGTACTGTATTTAGCTTTGATTAATAAAAGTAGCAAAGTCTAATAAAGAATAATTTAATGAGGTCTGGCTTTTTAATTTCCATATTGCAGTTCTTGAACGTAAAAACGGTTTAGTACAAGATTATCTACGAGGGAAGTTGTTTTGTTTCAACGAACGCTTATCGACTAATAGTGGGTTTAATGAAGCGTCGGTCTCACCTTTCATCTTCAGGCACGGCGTGGAGTTCCGACCTCTCCCGCCAGTCCTTGGTAGCATTTTGATTGGATTTCTCCTTATTTTTTTTTGCCATCATGAAGCCTCAAGCCGTTTATTAAATTGCCGTGGAAATTGACATATCACGTGATAAAAGAGCGAAATTCGAGATAAAATGCTACTCAATGTAAGTTGATATTAATAATAAGTTGATTAGATATTTATATCACAGTGCAAGATCTAACTGAACTAATGTGTCTTACTGTAGTAAACGTCAATCACTAACTCAGTGTGAGGTGTCGGTACGTGTGTGTAAAGAATTAGTAATTGATAATTTGTACTAAGGCTGCGGAAATAAGGATGAACGTGTCAAAATTATGGACGATACGTTGAAACATTTTAGTGTATTATTTTTGGAATAAAGATAGTTGATCTTAAAGTACCAAAAAAAGGGAAATATTAAATAATTTGGAAATGCTATTTACTACATTATTTACATGTAAATAATGAAATATATAGAACATTATTTACAGATAAATAATGAATCGAAATAGAACTGAAATAAGATTTAAATAACTATGTAGAATTGAATGTAAACAAGAGGCGTTCAGTGTGAGGATTCTAGTTCTTTCTATTAGATGTAGCACCAATGAGCTATAATTATATCTACCAGGATAGGGGTCTTAAGTCTCAAATATACATATAGGAACTGCTTAATCAGTTTGCACAGTGATACAGGCTATATAATTTTTAAATACTGTGTAAATAGGAAATGTGAGAGGAACGTTTTTATCTTTATCGCGAAAATATGGGTATTAAATGGAAGCTAATAAATATATTATAATACTTTAATGTTACTTTTGAAAAGAAAGGTAATAAAAGCAATAAAAGCATGTTAACGGTTAAAGGCTTAAAAACGATTGCTAAAATCGTTTCTAAGCAGTGGGGTTTGTTTGAATATTTAAAATAATTTAACTTAAAATAATTTAAGTATTGGCCAGCGGTGTTTAAAGGTGTTCTTGTGGATAATTAGCGTCGTCGGTGTCACTTGCAGCGCTCCTAACAAGGTACGTGCGCCCCACCGACCGCTTCTCGTTTTAGCACTGCGCGATTAATTAGCCGTCTGCCTTAAGCGATCTGACTTGCCCGATCTTTAGCGCTTATTTAGATCTTGCTTTGAAATTACGTGTATTTATACGATATTATGTATTTTTAATGGATTCTGTATTGTTTTTTAGCAATGGATGTTTATCATAAGTTTATACCAAATGATATATTGTTTGATTTTTATTTTAGGTTGTTATATCGTTGTTCTTTCTTAAAATTTTACCCATTTCGCAGTGTATAACAGTAATATTGGATGTACATATATGTCATTAAAGTACCACAAATTTATGGGTTGGATATTTCTTTTATTTAAAATTAACTTTACATATCGCTGCTTTAAATGTTAATTTCACAGGAGACTCCGGTAAACATGAAGAAAGGCTTTTTGTTTTATCTTTTTAATGAATGGAATTAAAATAATGAAAATATACTAAAAGGCCAACTAGGCCAATTAAACTACGTAGTTAGGGGCACCAAGTTATTAATTGTAAAATAATACAGTAAGAATAAAAGTGTATATCTAGACTTATTGATGAATTTTGAATGGTTATTGTTGGTGTAGTTATTCATGCAAAGCAGCCATATGTGTGAGGCAAACAGCATGTGTGTCCTCACTGGGACTCTGTTATCCTTCCCTAAAGTTTTATAACGTCTTAGACATTGGATCTTTACTATTTGGCGTCGTTAAAAGGAACAGCTGTTCCATGTATCATATACTCCTTTGGCCCAGTGGTACACGAACATCATACAATATCTATATATACAAAAGCGCAAAGATAACTAATAAACTTCTGACTAATTATTGCACAACCTATGCGTAAAGTAAAGTTAGAACTATAAAATTAAGACGAATGGTTCATTTTCTGATCTACACAGAGATTTTTTGTAGGAGTTATTCGTTTGCAATGTTTTGTAAAATAATTTGTGCGTACAAAATTCCGGGTAAGAGCTAGTCTTCATGTCCATGCTGCATTGATTATTACCGATATTATTGACGTACTTACCGACTATGTCTAATCTTTCGCTCTAGTGCTGTGCTATACTGCCTTTGAGGATGGTAGTGGTGTTGACCATGTTCGTAGTATATATGCGGCCTTGGCTCTTTCACCTCACCTTTTTTAATAGGGCTAAAAATAACCCTTAAATATTAATTATAGGTTATAATTATGGCAAAAAACTTATGTTGTTTTTGTTTATAGCTATACATAGTTAAGACTTTTATGAACGCTATTATTTGTTATCTAATACTCATATTAAAGTTAGCATTGAATTATAAATACATATATAACAAAATAAAACATGAGCTACTATTTTCTAATCTAACCACTATTAATTAAATATTTCCTTTAACTTTAATTTTCACTAGTTCACTATGTTCTTACAATTACACTATTGATCGTTAATAGACAAATTAATAAAGACATACCATTCTCTATCCTCTTGAACGTTTTCCATATTTAAAATCTTGTATGCCGTTTTAAAGAAATACAAAAACTTTTCAACTAAATATCTCAAATAAACTTTTACTCGCTGCCGCGAAAAAGTACTTCTTATCACCGTGAGTGAAATAGCGTAGCACGTAGCGTTTATATCAACGTTTACAGAAATCGTGTTAAGGTGAGTGTTTATGAGTTTATCTGCTGTATCTTAGACCATGTGTCCGCATTATCTTAAACGTTATCCCAACGTCAGGAAGATTCAGATAATAGGTAAAATTATAATACCGTAGCTTACTGGCGTTACGTTTATAAGTGACCTTTCACACGTACCACACTAACGTCACCACTACACTCCAGCGTCGATAGAGGTCGGGTACAAACTTGTATGAAAAATATAGCATTATTCATTCAGACACCATTTTGATGTCCAAATTATGTGTAGACGATATCATTATCAATCACATCGCAACCATATGCAATTATAAATGTCCCCACGCATGACCGGCCGATCAATACAGAGACTTTTGATAATAGTTTTTTTATCAGATTGAAGTAGCAAATAAGCATGTAATCCATCTGATTGTAAGTGGGTACTGCCGCCCATAGAAATCTGTAAGCAGGTATATAGAGTTTTAGTTGAAGTCGGCTGAAGTCGATCACAGATGCGTTGCTACTACCCAGGACTGAGATGGTCGTATATAAGTGAGCCCGCCACCACACCTTTCCAACTAAACGCAAGAAATGCTTTACGCTAGAAATAATTTTAATTATTCTACTCATGCCGAGTACATCACAAATTATCGCCATCGCCCAGGGTTGACTGGCAGAAAATGCCATTAGGCATTAAGTTCACCCTTGTAACCCTTAGTTTAAGGTGTTTCAAAAGTTTAAATAAATAAATAAATAAATAAATAATTAAAAAAAAACGCAGCTACATAAACCTGCAGCGATGCTATTCAAATATGACGACTTGCCCACATTTAGTCGCTACAGTGTAGGGTTGGTACGTGTCAAAAACAGTAAGAGACCTATTACACAAATGACGTCTACAGAAGACGATGTCGCAACTACATTGCTGCGAAATCACGTTATTCTAACTGAACCCGGAGCCGTAAGGATCAAATAACGATTTCCTCATCACCATGACGCAGAGTAAAAGTTTGCAAGTTATTTCCTAAAGGGTCGTATCATAACAAGTCTGGATTCTGACGAAAGCTTATTATTATAAGTAAACAAGATTTATTGAGTTATGACCAAGAACGCGAGGCTGTACTGTAGTGTACTGTAGTGGGACTTTCACATACCTCGGCCGTGTCAGTGGTATGGGGGGGGGGGATAAGGAATATTCGGGTCTTAAGGGTTTTCATGCCCAGGCTGATACTCAAGATGGTGACACCTCCCGGTCACCTAATATTACTTCACAGTATTGCAATATTAATTACAATATTAGAATGTAGAGAGGCGCTGCAGTCTAATGGGTAGTTCTTGGATTATTTCTGAGCTAGTCAGAACGCGAGCCGACCTAGACGTACTGATTTCGTCGATTTATTGCCAAGATATTCCAATTAATGCGATCACAATTTAGCATATCGTGAACAACACATCGCGTATATTCAATGAAGATCTATGCAGAAAAATCGCTAGTGTGATAGATGCCTAAATAGTCGTTATAAGGTATCTTTCCATTGCAACATTGTCATGAAAAAATCATTCAAATGCTCAATGAGAAAATTAAATCGTGACTCACGTAACTTCGTGTACTAATGTGTATGTAAGTCATATTGTCTATTGAACATACTCATTGAATATTAGTTGTTAAACTCTTAAATTGTTCTTAGGAATTTTTATAATACATAAAATAGCAAACGAGCATGCAATCTGCCTGGTAAGTGGGTACTGCCGTCTATGGACCTCTATAAACAATCATAGATAAGAATCGAACCTTATCTGAGTGTGACCACAGATAAGTTGTTCACTAAGGACTAAGTTGGAATAGGATGTAATAAGTGTTAAAAAATTATGTCTCGCTTAACATACTATTTAAATTACTTATAATAAAACAGCACTTGAGTAGCATTATCTTACATTTCGGTAAGGTTCTGTATCAAGTTATGTTATATGTAATGTGTCAAGACAATCATACTTACATGCAATGTAAATAGTACTAAGTTATTATGTGTTACGCATCGCGCCTCTTGATCTAGGAATCTTAGATAGATGTGACATCTTATGTTTTCAAAGTATTACTTTTGATGGGGAAAAAGGTCTTCAAGGGTCCACCGTTTCAAAAATACCAAGGACCATAGCCCTCAGACTTTACTCCCCCTGAATAAAGTCTGAGGGCTTTGGTCCTATTTTAAAATTTTCCGTTACCTTGAAGGTGGCAGACCTACTTAAATAATTACAGTTAGGTTCGAGAGGGGGGCGCCTGAGCACCTTAGGGATCTGAAATCTGCCAGAGTCTACCTAACATTGCTTGACACACTGACTTATTTCCATATTAATGTCATAAATTCGATAATGTATTAATTTTATTGTCATACTTTTGTGGCTCGACTATACTTACATTTCTTTATAAAACATTAGCAGTTGAATATACTGAATTTTATATTTATAGTATTCTTTTGGTTCCGGAAAACTGTGAAACTCAAGGGAATAATGAAAAGGCTCGATTAGTATTTAGTTATTAACAGAAGATTTTTAGGTCATACAATTGATGTTTAGGAATGCTAAACACGTTTGGGGTTCGAGAAAATATTAATCATTTAATTTAAACTACTAAAAATCGGTTTAATCAGCTAAATACATTAAAACTCGCATATCTATATAAAGATAAAAGTCAAAAAATATTTCTTATCACATTATATACATGTATTTATTATTTTTATATTTTACGTTAAATAAGCTACACATTAATATATAATGGCTTGGCCTTGAAGCAGTTCTTCCAGATTTCGAAGAGGCAGATGGAAGAGTGGAATCTGTAGAAGATGGCGAGAGGCATCGACACGTGCGTGATGATCGTCCAAGCCCAGGGTCCGTAGAAGATTAGGTGGGCGGGTCTGAATTCAGCTCTATTCTGAAAAGAAATTATATAATATAGAAGTAGCGAACGAACATGTACATAGTTCGATGGTTACTGTCACCTACAACTGTAATAAACTCCAGATAGAATTGAAGTACTAGCAGAGTTTGATCACAATATGTTTCTACTTCTGAGGACTATTATCATAATGCCTCGTTTATGTTTGTTTTCAAAGCCTTCTACCTAGAACACATCATTGTTTTAACACTGCTTTTATAAAGCCGGTATCCGGAGCCGACCGCTAATGATTTACCATCATTGATCTAAGTGTATTATCGTATGTATAGATTATGAACTAAGTGTATTATCGTTTCAAAAAACCGTTTTCATCATAAAATCCGCATTTAAATTCATTCATTAATGTGTTTCTCTCATAAATAACAATAATGAGAGAAATATATTCATTTATTTTAATTTGGAGTAAGTAATGCATCGGTTTAAAATATTGCTATATTTTGTAAATCGTAGCCATTTGCGAAATACCAATCAAACAACAGTTGTTATCAAACTGTTCGAAATGACATCGTGTCATTGGCAGAACAATAGAAAGTGAGGTATGATGCCTGATTACGTTTGTTCCTAACTCAGATTGGCATTCGTTTGTCCATTTGGTAGATAAAATTATAGGTAGCCAATATATATCTAAATAACGTTAGGTGAATAAATAATGTGAGAAAAAATTGAACACGTATGTTCACAAGCCGGCACACGTACACGACAGTAGGTATCAAGTTGTTCTCTAATCAATCAAAATGACGAAATGTCATTAGTATTTATTTTTGTTGTTGTTGTTGTTATTTTGTTGTAGAGTACGATATTATGTGTAAGATTTTTATTTTACACATAATATCGTACTCTTGTAAAATAATGGCTTATCCTAGAAATGTATTTCTGGAATATGGCAAAAAATCTAAAGTTATTACAATTTAAAGGAAGACTATAAAAGGCACTAATAGAAGCTCTTGTATAGGTAGGTAGCCCAAGTAGTAGTTTCGACTTGCATACTTAGCTTAGTATTGTATTAAGTATGCAATTCAATATAAAAATCTGTTATTATATTTAGGCTTTAAAAACGAAACTAGAAAAGTACCTTTTCAAGGGTATTTATAGTCCACATTGCCATGTTGGCTACCAGGAGGAACGTGACCAACTGTCGACCAGGCTTGTTCCTCCGATGCTCCGAAGTACTACTTCGCCTCCACCACGCATCAATTATAAATAATGACTGAAGAATTGTCTGTGAAATAACAAAAACATTACATGTTTTAGCGACGTCCCGCGACTCGAAAACAGATGGTGCTACATAATTCCGACTTATGCTATTTAGTTTTCTAAATATATCGCGTAGTTTGGTGGGAGATCTTCTTTTATCAAAACATGTTTGAAATCAATACAGTCTTCTAAGCCTAGAAGAAGAATATAAATAATAGAAATGGGGTAATAATACATGCACATCACATATAATAAAAATGTTCATGTATCATAAAAATGTTATAAAATTAGAAAAATCTAGAGTCGAATAGATATTAATGTTTCAAGTTTCAGTTGATTTCTAGTAAATGTAATAGTAATAGTTGTAATTATACCTAAGGTGGTAGAGGTCTTTGTTGTTCGACTCCAGACGCACCACCGCCACACCTATTTCTGCCTAATAACTCACATACTTTCTCGAGGCATTCCATCTTAGTACTCAGAGGTAGCAACACATCTGTGGCCAACCTTGGGTAAGATTTTGATCTTACCTAAGGTTGATTACAGATGTTCATGGGCGGCAGTGGCCACTTACCATCAGGTTGGCTGCATGCTCGTTTGCTACTTCCATACTATAAAAACAAAAAAAACCTGTATCACTCCCGTTTATCACATATCAAGGCTAACTCACAAAATTATTATTTGACTCACTCCAATAATAACTTTTTGAGTTAGCCTTGGAGTTTATGCTAAAATTAACATTGTGGTTCAATTTCAATTCTACTGTACTTCTGAAGAGTAAAACTGATTACTTAGAAATCTTGTATGTTTAAGCATACCTCCTCCTAGATACTTAGTTCAAAGAAATTAGCACGATTCCTTAGAATCTGTAGGTAAAATTATCATGGCTGTTAACTAAACCAAGTAAATTCTATAAAACAACCTATAAACGGTAATTCATGAAACATTTTGGGAATTGGTTATTTCACAAATTGGAAATTTTGCGTATTGTAGTTGTAGTAAATGTACATCTTGCCAATTAAGCCTTTTGCACACGTTCGACATTTTGCCAATTGGAAATTTACTTTCGACATTAATATCACTTACCTGAATCAAAGAGAAGAATTCTGAGAAGAATGCGATGAGATCAGTCGATGAGATGTATTCGTCTTTGTGTGTCCATGGCACCCACGACACAGGAGAAAATCCTACTGTGGGGCTATGAGTGTAGAAAGCGTTTATTTTTTTTATTTTTATTTTATCAGTGCTCTTATTTTTTAGGGTGTGATGGCATCCGATCAAACTGAATATGCAGTATACGAACATTCCCAACTGCGCAAGGATGAGAAGTGATGTGTCGAGACCCAGGACGGCTAAAACATATACTATTATTATTTTCACATATCTGTTAGTTTCTGGACTAACAATGACAAAGATTGTACACACCGACAACTCTTAAAAACCTCATTACTATAACCTCATAAATTATTGGTTAATTGTTAAAGCAAATGATAAATTCTACAGGGGTTCTACCTCATAAATAAAATTTAGTTAATTTAAACAGATAATTAATGTCACCTTGAGTTTTTCTTTTGTATTGCAATGATCTCATTTGAATGAATGCCGTAATTGAAGCTATAATAGTAAGTATGTAGAGCACTAACTCGCATATATTCACTTGGAATATGGCGTCCTGAAAAATATAAAATCACTGTAAGATTATGATTATTCTATGTATGAATTAAACAAATGTTACAAACATGCTAAAATATTAATAATACATTCGAATTTTGTTATAAAACGGTAAATAATCTTCAATATCAAATAATTGAAAATTTATTATGTAACTATCAATTTCAACATTCGGGAATACTGTTATTTAAATGAATATTATATCGCATTCTTCAAGCGAATAAAACATATTTTTGTAACAAATAAAACAAAGTCAACAATGCGTAAGACTGTAAATATAAGAAGTCGGTTAAAAACAAAAACTTACATTCACAGTGTCGGGATTGTTGACCAAAACGAAAAACATAATGAGGGATATGATGGTGAGGACAATGATTAGTATTCCGGCGAAGAGACCGCGATGAGCGTGAGAGCAATCCACAGAAAAGTGGTGCAATGCCGCGCGGCTGCCGTGCGGGGAGCTCACGCCGAGCATACCAGCTGGAAATTATTAATTGACTTTCACTATTATATATTATAATAACGATACAAGGATTTTCTCCTGTGTCGTGGGTGCCATGGACACACACAAAGACGAATACACAAACACCCAGACCCATAACAGAAATCTACATTCATCATTCAGATGTCTGTCTGGCCGGGAATCGAACCTGGAACTCACTGCGTGCCGACCGGTATAGTGACCGCTCCGCCACGCGGGTCATCGAATTGATACATTTTAATATGTTACGGGTAATCACGATATGCGGTATTTAAAGAATTTATTAAATTTTCTTCGTAACCACAATCCATGTAACTGGGTCGAAAAATCGGCAAAAATAAAATCAAATACCGCATATCGTGAGTACCTGTTGCTGAAACCGCTTGTTTTTGTTGCATTGATTTTGATATGGAAGGAGTTTGAATAAAGTATTAAAGTAAGTATGGAGAAACGTAACAAGAAAAGAAGATATTATTCCGAATTAGACAGGAAAGGTCGTGGTATAAATATATATGACTTGAATAGTTGAGTCTTTTACTTTCTCGTTATGTGAATATGGGGAAACTTTTACTTTAAACCGTAAAATTAAAATAGTATTTATTAATTCAAATAGTACTTATATAACAAGCTTATTTTAGTGCATTTCTTTCGACAAATGGTGAATGTGTGAGTACATAAAACAAAAAATAAATATGTTTTACCGAATTGTTGTAAGATTTTTTCAGGTGTCACCGAATTTGTGCGGGATTTGTTCTTGTTATTATAAATTAATTTCTTTTCAAAATCCTCTGGTGTGCATTTAACCTGAATCAATAAAAGTACATATTTATATACCTAATGTTATGTAATAAGACTAGCATATTTCCGCGGCTCCGCACACTTCAGATGTTTAGATACTTATAATGAGCATCAAAAGATCACCGCACTAACGAACCAAAGACAAAAAAATGAACAAACTAAATATAAGCAACGCAAGCTACGATTTCATTAAATTCAATCGATTTGAAAGACGGCAACACCAACGTGACACATATCACTATTTAAGATGACACAGTAGAAACATTCGACTTCGAGCTTTTATCCAATTGTTGTTCCAAAATCAACAACAAAAGGAATAAAAATAATTAAATAAAATTATACTGAATTAAGAATCTAAATCATTCTCGGACCCACCTGAAGACACTCAAAAAATTACATTAAAATCGGTCCAGCCGATTAAGACATGACATTTAAATGACATACACTCGCCCAGAATAATTATATATATAAAGCTTTTTCAAATTAATATACGAACCTCTTTCCACATTTCATATAATATTACTGCACAAATTAGAGAATATTCAATGGTACATGGAAAAAGAAATGGTGACACATTTTGTAGTAGAGTGCCCATAACGTTGGATCTTCGACACTGGATGGCTCCGGTGTTGTTGTGAATAATATGAAATTTTAATTCTAAATGATGTATTTCGTGCTTCGTTTCTTCAACTAGAACGTACAACCACTCACAAAGGTTCGTAGCGATCATGTGCATAAACCCGAATCTTTGTACCAACTTGTAAGTTCCGATTTCAATGTCCTTGTTTGTAAGGAATATAAACTGCATTTGAACCAACGTTAGTGTTGTTCGCAGGAATGGAGTTATTGCAGCAACAACTGAGCGACACTCATCGCTCATTTCGAAGTATTCTCCAAACTCCAACCCGCTGTACACCATTGATCCAATACCAAATGCTGTGAAAAAATAAATTCTCGTTATCATAGTATTTTTTACATTAGTCACTTTAAATAAGAGGATCTACAAAGATGACACGTGCCTCTAAGAGCAAGCTTTAGTAACTTTATTTACTAACTTTGAAATAAAAAATAAATTTTCAAACATATAAACATTTTTTTCATGTTTTTTCATACCTAAAATGTATGAAAAAAAAACTTTACTTCATATGTTTGTTTATGTCTAAATTTATAATATATTATGATTAAAATGATGATTATCTAAGATTAAGTGAATGCATTTGACTCACAACATTAATATATAAAAAACCGGCAAAGTTCATACATGTCATACATAATATATGTATGACATGTATGAACTTTGCCGTTAACAACGTTATTATCACTAGGCTTTGATATTTTTTACCTATCGCTCCAAGTCTGAGATAAAAACTTCCGTATCGAGATATTGTTTCCTTAATTTTTATTTTTTCTTTCGGTGTTGTTTTATCATTTTTATCTTCTTTGTCTGTTTCCTCTGAAATTGAATTTTTATTAGGTATAGTTGAATGTTGCATTGATAAGCCAAATATAATCGGATCAGATGTGATCAGATGATGAGAGTTCGAGTATAAGCATTTGGGTGGCAAATGCTTATACTCGAATTAATTTTTTACGTAAGTTATGGTTTTGTTATTTTAAAGTTATCGTGTAAGTAAGTTAGAGAGTGGTTTTTTCACTTACAGTAAGCGTTTATTATAAGTGAAAAAAACTCTCTTTGTTTGGTTCCTCTGGTTTTGCAAATGTTCATGAGCGACGATGACTACTTTTCACCAGGTAGCCCATCTTCCTTTTTTATAGTTAAGCGATAATAAAATATCAGTTAACTGAAAGTAAAAATGATATAATGAGAAAACTCGTATAACTGAAAGACATCTGGAATGTTCTTTAAGTAATTTGAAGGTTTCTAGATACTTAATCAGCACAGTTTAAAGTTAACTATCGAACTTATTCTGATAGGACACCCGTATTGAACATTAGGACAGAAAAGGGAATGATGACGCGTGTTTATAGACGCACACAGAATATTTAAATACCCGTACGGTAACACTAACGACAAAAGTTGTATATCTAGAATAATACAAACAAAAGAAGCTATTCTTAGCAGCAGTAATTATGCAAACAAGATGTGATTTTAATGTCGTATTTTGTTAGGCAAATGTGGCTAATTACGAAGGCATTCATCTCCAATGTTCTGTTTTACTGTTATTTTTTATATTATTGATGTAGCAAACGAGCAGTTCACCTAATAATAAGCGGCAACTTCCGCCCATTAATATCTATAATCAACTACAGATTCGGTCAGCCTTAGGGAACGTACCCAAACCCCATGAGCTATTTTTGAAAAGTTTTTCCCCTGACTCCCCCTTCGTGACCAAACGTAATATATAAGTTGACCCTCCCTCCCCCTCTTAGTCACCTATTATTTCATAAATACAGTTTGCAATATTTTTCTGAAAACAAAAAGTAAATAATAATTAAATAAAAAGTAAATAATAATTTAGCTCATATTTTTCTTCATTAATACCGTGTAATGTGTAATCGTGGCGCCACGCTTGCCGCGTGCGCCACGATTACACATTACATGGGTACCTGCGAAAAACCGCGAGATTTCCTTAAGGCGATATTGACTACGTGGCGAAAACCTTAACCCCTCCCCCCCTCCTCCATGTGACCAAAAGTGGTATTTTGAAGATCCCCCTCCCTCCCTGAAATGGTCACGTGGTTTGGGTATGTTCCCTTATTTGAGGTGAGTCACATATGCTTGTAGTAAAGCACAACAAAAGCTCAGGACTTTATTCGAACGCTGCACACAAGTATCTCTCACTTACCACACTCAAATCATTACACAGCATCTTTTAACACTATTGTTATAAGGCAGAATTAAGAAGACGGCCATGGCGAGTTTGTCAAGCCACGAAAGACTCGACCATCTTTAAATACTTCTTATTATATTATTACTAGCTATTGCCCGCGACTTCGTACGCGAAGACAGAAAGCCAAATACAAAATTTCATAGAACTTGCTTCAAAATTGTCGGACTTTCATACAAACTTTCGACCCCTATTTAACCCCGTTGAATTTCTAAAAATCCTTCCTTATTGCTCACTTACAGGAACCTGTTGTACCTTGGTCAGTTTTTTGAATTAGGATTAAAAAAAATAATGGCGCGATCTACGACTGTCCAGTGTGCATGTATGTAAAGATCATTTAATCAGCTACATAATAAAATCATAAAACCTGGGACCACTACACTCTTGAAAAAAGGCAAAACTGTCCAAGGTACAACAAACTAGTTGTACCTAGGACAGTGTCCATTAAACTTGGACAGAGAACTTTCTAATCAGATATATTCATATTAGCATATGTAATTAATGATAATTGCAGTTTAAACAATATTTGAGTAAAATTATTGTTTTTTCTTTGTTTCAATAATTTTACTCAAAACAAACGTATGTAATACTTTTAATTTAATATTATTTTACTCACAAAAACGGATGTAAATAATTTTTGACGTATTTCCGACAAAATACGATACGTCGTAAATGTGGGGTGGCCAAGGTACAACATCGCGACAACTTCACTTAATAAGCTTGATATAAACACTTGCGATTGAAGTTAGGATCTGACACTCATGCCTTCTAGTAGCTAGATATACTAAGATTAGATTTAGATTAGAATAAAACAATTTTCGCAAACATGCAACATTTTGATTAAATTGGAATAATGTTAAGCTTAAAAAACTTACTTTTTGAGTGTAAATAATAAATTGCTTTTTTAACTGTCTTCACACGGTGCAGGTGTATTGCAACTAACTTCACATTAATGTGTAGATACAAATGATGTTTCAAATACCATAGAAAAAGGTTCTTAAAAGCTTTGGATTTAAAAAGAAATGTGATTGTCCTAGGTACAATTCTGTCTAAGGTTCAACAGGTTCCCCTACATCATAAACCTCTGTACCAAATTCCAAGTTTCTAGGTACAGTAGTTTTAGCTACGCGTTGATACATGAGTCAGTGAGTCTGAATTGCTTTCTATATATTATTATTATAAAAGTGGAAGTTTGTGAGGATGGATGGCTGTATGTTAGTCTTTTACTTTTAAAACTACTGTAAACAGTTTCTGACCTAGATCAACACATAGATACTCTTTACAATGACAAAAGTCATCGAAGCGCCGAACAATTTGGAAAAGCTAGTTTTTTTTTTTATATATATCTTTTTTATAATAGCGAAGTAGCAAAAGGGGAATGCAGCCCATCTGATGGTAAATGGCTACTGCCGCCCATGGACATCTGCAATTAACCCCAGATAAGATCAAAGTCTCACCTAAGGTTAGCCACAGATGCGTTGCTACCCCTGAGGACTAAGATGGNNNCAGAACACAACAGCGCATAACACTGCTGTTATTAGGCAGAAATAGGTGTGGCGGTGGTGCTTCCGGAGTCGAACCACAAAGAGTTCTACCACCTTCAAAGCCAGTTACTCATAAATGAATGATTTTCTATATTGTATTAAATACTTGTTACTTACTGTGGCCAAGTATGATCATATTGACAGCCTTTTCTCGCACCAAATTTGCATATTGAAATATGACAAATATTATTGATACAACGTATAGGTATAAATAAAAACCCTGAAATAGAAGTTATTGTTAACGTAAATGTGAAAGTAACTTAAACGTAACAAAATGCAATTATGAAAAAATGGATATAAATTCTCATTCATTAATATCCATGGTGTGCGAATGTGCTTAAATCAAGGGATGTTCTAGAATAGTAATAAGGGAGTAACTTAATAAAATATGGAGACAATAGAATTTACATAACAATTTTAGATTGTAACCAGGGTAGGTTACCTTACCTAATCCTATATCAATTAATTTTCTCAAAAAATTTTAAGACATAATTAGGTATATAATGTACCGGTAAGGATAAACTCAGTCATTTCTTATGAGGAATTTATTCAATACCTTTATTGCATTTCATTTAAAGTAAATGTATAGAGTAAGCGCAATGAACGCCACAGTAATCAGAAAGAATATTATAAAATATTAAGTGATTTTACCTGAGAATAAGTGTCTGGCACACCATTTGCTATAACTTCAGTTATGGGGAAAGCGAGACCCAATACCACTAATAGCTTCGCATATAATGCAGATAACGCCTTGCTCAGTGCTTCACTAAAAAAATATAGACTTTATAGAGTACAAATACAATAAATAAGTATTTCTAAAAACATAGCACTACACTCGGATTTTTTACTGTGTGGGTGCCATGGATACACACTAAGATAAATACAAAACACCTAGACTTAGAATAGAAGTTTAAATTTATCATTTAAATATCTGCCTGGGCGAGTATCGAGTTGCGTGGCGTGCCGGTAAGCTGCAGGTGCCCTTTTTGCTACGCGGGTTGTCAATTTATATGTTTTTCAGTTCAAGTTCAGATTAATCCTTAAACCGGTAAATAATGCGCCACTGCCAAGATTAATATTAGTTATATTAAAAAGTAATCTTAAATATCGTAACATTAATCCGTAACACATCGTACTAAATGCTTTACGTTAATCATAATGGTATATTGTCGATAATATTATACATTTTCTTAATACTATTCACAATAATTAAACAGGAATATGAAACGTTCTTTCATTTTAATAACACCTGGTAGCTAGACGTTCAAAGGGGCATTGTCAAGCCGTCTATCTATTAGCAAATAAAGGCTTTGAATGGTGTTGACGCGTAGTACGCGCCTCGTATTGTGGCGGGTATAATGCAGACGGCTCGCTGTACATCTGAATATTATTCACCTCTAAATAGGTCTCTGGTCCCCGTTTATTCATAACTAAGTAGCTGGCAATATAGAGGTACGTACCCGTTGCCATTAGAAATAAGTCAACGTTTGCACTTATTTGTGGTTATTTTGTTGTTTCTTACTCGATTGCTCTCCCACTTTTATACCAATTTAGTAAATTATTTTTTAGTTTAAAATAGTATATTTCCCTTGTGGTTCTATTGAAATTAAAAAAATACATACGACCTTCAGAGTGAGATAAAATGTATTCCATTTTGTGGATAAAAAAATAATGTAAAGGACATTTGACGACCCGCGTGGCGGAGCGGTCACCATACCGGACTGACACGCAGTGGGTCCCGGGTTCGATCCCCGGCCAGACAGTCATCTGAATGA
>MOOZ01000678.1:0-28413 GCA_002930495.1 Cecropterus lyciades | reverse complement strand
GGTCTGGGTGTTTGTGTATTCGTCTTTGTGTGTCCATGGCACCCACGACACAGGAGAAAATCCTACTGCGGGGCTGTGAGTGTAGAAAGCGTTTCTTTTTTTTTTTTTTATAATTATTTAAAAATAAGTATTACGGTCCGTTCGTGTGTCACAGGTTGTCCATAATATGTAAGTTAACACGTAATATATAGGTTCTAGATTTTATATACACTAACACCATCTTATTTAAAAACACCAAAGTTTAATAAATATTTAATGGCGACCGTTTGGCGTTTCAATAGAAGATTCGATCATGATTTTCGGCGTTATTTGTTTTTGCTCGTTTAAGGTTAGTATTCTTTTTTTACTGCAACATATTGATTCTCGATCTAAAAAGATCCTATAACATGAAACAAAATATAATGTTATATATAATATAATGTGCATGGAATTGTGGTTTGCTGAGTATGACGCACTGTCGCTAAGATATGCGTTGTCGCCCGCAGATGTCATCCCAACCCGTCAAGGCTTTGGTAAACTTCTTAAATAAAACTAATAACATTGTTAAAAATATTAAAACAATAACCCGACTGCTTAAAAAGATTTTTTGTTCATAATTATATATTTAATGAATTTTCGTCAAAATAGTCAAGTAGAAGTATTATAATATATATATATTTTTAGAATGGTCTCTTTCATTTGATACACATATGGTCGTGACTGATACTAAAAAAATCGTCCCTCCCCTTATTCCTCTATTTCCAGGCGCCATTTTTAAAAATTATATAGCCTATGTCACTCTTCAAACTGAAACGATTCTAACGATACGTCATACGTCACAATCCCTCAAGCCTCTTGGGCTGTAGCATGTATCAAAGAAATTGACATGTATACAAACACATACATATACTTACATACGCTCGAAAAACATGACTCTCCTTCTGACGCAATCGGGTGATAAGAAATAACACTTTCTACACTCTTAGCCATACTAGGATTTTTTTGTGTCGTAGGTGCCATGAATACACACAGAGACGAAAACACAAACACCCAGACCCGGAACGGAAATCTAAGTTCAACATTTAGTCATCTGTCTTGCCGGGAACAGACATCAACGGATTGTTTAAAATGTATTGGGCCCCATTTTTCATTTAAGATCAATGTTTATTGATAAGCGTTTGCTTATACCGACTAATAATTGCAATAATACTGTTTAAAATAAGTTAGATATAGTTATTTTAAAATAATGTTTTGTCAAAATACTATTCCTAATTAAAATGCGTGAGAGCACTAACAAGTTAAAGGTTTAAATTAAGACATACCCGAGTCACGTTATTAAAATTTTAAAATTACATCATTATAGTTTTTCTGTGCTAGTATAATTTAAGTTTTCAATTATAGTCTTTCTACAGTCTACAGTTTCAAAACATATTAATGATAAAATAATATTTACTGTCTCAAAATTTCCGCCGTAGACTGGTGTGGCTCATGGATGGTGGAGGCTACAGATGTTCTGGAGTGTGGCGACAGTTCTGCGAGGAACCTGCGTTGGGTGGCCGCGCATAACGCCAGTGCTTGTGACGGTCGGCGGAACGCTGCTATTATCATTGATGGTCGGCTGCTACAAAAAATAAGGATATTTTTATTAATTAGGAAATGTCACTCACTAGTAGAAAATTCATTATTCTCTGCTAGAAACTTCAAGCGTTCTCTATGCCAGTAATACAAGCTTATTTCGTTTGCTACTAACGATTTATTTTGTTCATAACAATTTATTAATTTTAAGGACAAAAATATGCACGTTAAATTTTAGGTTCGTTCGTTTCATAAGTAATTTGAAAAGTCCTATAGATCTACAAACTTATTACAAATAGTTTGAATAATCAATACACAAGGTACCTATACACATTTCTTAAATACTAGCTGTACCCTGCGATTTTACCTGCTACTACATAAGAAAACAAAACAAACAAACATAGCGTGATGTTATATAACCTTCCTTAATTAATCGACTATTCGACACAATTATATTTTTCCAATTCGAACCAGTAGTTCCTGAGATGAGCGCGTTCAACCAAACAAACAAACTCTTCAGCTTTATGCTATATACAGTAATATAGTATAAATTTGAGACTACTGAATGAACTAGAGTTGAAGATAGTATATAATTAATAACTGGTATGAGTAATACCTGGTGTTCAAATTGCCAGTCAACTTGGCTTCGATGTCACTGGAGACACGGCGGCTGTTGGGTTGCGAGTGGGTCTGTATGAGCGGATCTGCTGCGGGACCCAGAGCAGCCCGCGTGCGTTCTCGTAGTTGAGCCAGACCCGAGTAGGAAGACTCATCGCTGCTGTATCAGAAGATTATTCTCACAAATTAATTTTAACGTATCGATGCACAAAAACTGTAACCCACATATGGATAAAGGTCTAGCGGAGTTGAAAAATTTCGAAATTGGAAATGTTTAAGTGGTCCCTCAAAAAATAGTATTAATTTCGACGTGGTACAAACATTTCAATTCGTAGAGCCATGAGAGTCAAACCATTAGATGCAGTTATTTTTATTCTTAATCTTTTAAAAAAAATGACATAGGCGCGGGGTATAATGTTTTTGCTTTTTTTACGTCTATATATATATATATATATATATGAAGGTAGTAGAACTCTTCGTAGTTTGACTACACTACCTCATACCGAATTCTGCCTGATAACATCTGCCTGTGTTCTGGTGTGATGGATCCGAGGGAGAGACTTATACGAGGTGTATCTATAAGGTGTCGCAAAAATCATAACTAATCACTACTTATCGGAAGATGCTACAATTTCTGCAAATGGCAATAAGTGTTAGTCAATAAGCCATGAATCGCTATACTCCTCAAGAACGTATTTCCGGGACGCCTAATCACCAAAACGACAGATTATGGTTATTTACACTGGCCGGAAAGATCGCCCGATTTATCCGTCCTAGACTACTTTTATGGTGTTTCTAGTTACGAGTCTATGTCAGCAATCCTCAGACTCTTGAAGCCCTTAAACAAAATATCGTGAATGCGTGAATCTATCGCCGGAAGTTCTGGAAATAGTGATAGAAAATGCCATAAATCGGGTCCGTATCGTCATGAATTCTGGTGGCCATCACTTGGCCTATATTATTATTTTTTACTTAATCAACAAAAATGCAGACATCAAATAAGTACAATCTAAAAGCAAAAGTGAAGTTTTTGATATATAAAAAAATACAGTCAAAGGAAATCGGGTGACAACATTTGCGCCACCCTATACATATATAGTCCTTAGAGGCAATACATCTGCAGCTAACCTCAGGTAGGAATCCAATCCTATATGGGTTGTTTTTTTCCGGTAAGAGTACAGTGACAAATGATTATTAATTGACAAAATATAAAAAAAAACTTTAGATAAAGCAAGGGTTTTATCTAAAGTCAATTAAAGATGATTTATTACTCACAAAGACTACATACATAGTCATACTTATGACATAGACTACATACATATACATAGTCATAGTCATACTTTTGTAAGCTGGCAACTACACCCTTACACCGAAACATAACAACTACACTTAAACACGCTCGAAATAGGTGTGGCGGTGCATCTTCCCCGGTCGAATCATACTCATTTTACCTATCTATTGGCGGTCATCGTCACTTACTATTAAGTGGACTGCACGCTTCATACGCACGTAAAATAGTAATTACAAAAAAACTGTTAAATCATAAAAGTAGATGGCGTGAGTGCGAATTATGTTAGGCACACAAAGCGGTTTATCAAGCATCATAAATATTTTCGAAGCTCCATTGCCGTACTGCGCCCAAACGCCTTTGTGTATGCATTTCAAATGTTTGTTTCGGTAACAGTATGTTTCAATCTTTCAGGAAGGATAAAGTGAACTAAATAAAATTACCTAATATAAACCGAATGAACTCTTCAAAACTATAAGGATAAACTTTTTTTTTCATAGTATGGAAGTAGCAAACGAGCATGCAGTCCACCTGATAGTCAGTGGCTACTGCCGCCCATAGACATCTGTAATCAACCCTAGGTAAGATGAACGTCTCACCTAAGGTTAGCCACAGATGCGTGGCTACCCCTGAGGACTGAGATGAAATGCCTCGGAAAAGTATGTCTCCCATACCACACCCTTCAGACCAGAACACAACAGCGCATAACACTGCTGTTATTAGGCAGAAATAGGTGTGGCGGTGGTGCTTCTGGAGTCGAACCACAAAGAGTTCTACCACCTTCAAACGTTATTAAAATTTTGTTTATTACATAAATGGCAATTGCAAAGTGATAATATACTATTACAAAACTAATTAACTGCATAAAGTTTGAATATTAAAATAATATAGCTACTTACTATTGAGACAACACAGATATGCATATTATTACAATAGCTCATCAAATATCCCTATATGCACTATAGTTATGCACTATTAAGAACCGTTTTTTTATTTTGGCCACTACAGTATAGCTCGAGATAGACGACACAATATATTGCAGATGTGGCTGATACAAAACAAATATTAACAAATACACAAGAATAAACATCCTGTGATATCAACATATGTTTAAAGAAGATATGAACTGCCGTCGTATTGAACTATTGCAACTGGGAGTCTTTGAGCGCAAAATCTTCAAAATGTGCGCCCGTCTGCCGGAAATATCCCCTAAGCTTCATTGTACGCTCGCCAGTGGTTGAATATGAAAATATAATGCCACATATATATTTATCCAAGGAACGCGTCTGGAAAATATACCGAGTTAATATTTATTTCACATAAATAAAAGACGTCGGTAAAGGTTTGAATAATTTGATGGCTTTTGTTTGGGAAATCGATGCTTTTTATCGTTGTGTGATTTATTTAACGAAAAACTGTAGTGTATTTTGTATTAATAAGAGGCATCACAAAAAGCTTTCCCATTTATAGTATTACTAGCTGACCTGACAGACATTGTTCAGTCTTAACTATGCATTTTGAATTTGCTGTTTAACCACTGACACAGTTATGTCAGTGGTTTGTCAGCAAACATCATTAGGAAACATTACACAATTTTACAATGCCGACGTTAGGTTTTCTTAGTTTTTCTTATATTCCATGCACTTTTACAAGTTTTTTATAAGAAACTTCTCCTGACAGTAACAAACGCAACGAAAAAAGAATTGGCCAAATCGGTCCAGCCGTTCCCGCGTGATGCTATGACCAAGGGAAACAGGGATTTATTTTTATATGCACTAGTTGCCCTTGGTAGTAGTGGAGATTTGACCGTAATTAAACACAAATAAAAATTTATCTTTTTCTTCTACAAAGTTATACGTATTTTCTTCTGTACATTAATTTTAAGATTATTTAAATTGTCATTATAGGGAAATGCGATTTAATTGAGTAAGCAGATTGAAAAGCAATAACGCGTTATTTGACATACACATCTGACATACGACAATGTTAGCAACAGGTTTATATTGTAAGTAAGGAACAATTTGACTACAGTATGTATGCGTGTAACAAATACGTGTGTTTGTGTGTGTCAAAAACATGGTAGTATGTGTAATGATTTATTTATTGATTTAATGTACTTTATATTCTGCACTTCTCCTACATATAAACTATAAGTATAAATTTCATACTCCTCCGTCCGTGCAATTTTTGTTAAAAGGGGTCCAACTTTTTTGCTTAACGTATTAATATAATGATATATTGATATAATTATGTGCATATAAATAATGGTAAGCGCATACTTTAGATGAAGTTGTAAAACGCTTGATTTCTGCGCTGTTGAATTTAATAAACTAAGACTATTTGAACTAACGTTTCTGTTGTAAAATATTCTAAAATTAAAAACCTACATTTCACAGCAATATTTTATCTATTTAGACACATTGTATGGAAACGAAACATATTAAAAAATATACATAAGACGGAAGTACCATTAACGTTCGTAACAGGGATCTTAGGGTGCTCTAAAACCGTAAATGAAACTAGCGGATATCCGATTTAAAAAATTATCCGTAACCGTATCCGATATAAAAGTTTCGGTTAATTTCGGATACGTTTCGTTATTGACCTATAATAATAACTGATATAACTGATTATAAAAGCATAACATAGAAATAAAGCAAAATTAGTACCTATTTGTTTTAAATTCCTTAAAAATATATTTACTATCCGGAATAAAAACTATCCGAAACTAACGGATAGTCCGAAATAATTACATATCCGTTAACGTATCCGAAAGTAGTATTATTATTTCTATATCCGTATTCGTATCCAGATCCGAAATTTCATATCCATAACATCCCTGGTTCATAACATACAACTAAGAAAAAGAAAAGATACGAGTATGCTCGCGACCAAGATAGAATAAAGATAAGCGATAAAGTGAAATACGAGAGGATGCAAAGTAGTCTGTTCAAAAGAAACTTTAATTAAATCGTTGGCTGCTGGTGTTTACTTTTTACGCAAAGAACTCATAATTGCTAGTATTGCGTATTTTTTATTAAGTTTTATTTCAAATATTTTGTAGCTCTATATACCACCTATTATATCCGTCTGTGTATGTAAATGTTAATCATATGTATGTTGATAATATCATGAACTAATAATGTTGTAAGCACAAACTTTTTTGAGTTTTATACCCAAAAGGTGCCAATGGGACCCTATCATTCCTTAGCTGTCTGTCCGTTGGCCATAGGGTTGTATTTCTTGAACCATATCTAATAACCGTACACTTAAGATTTTTACTGCGTGTATAATTCAAGCAGTTATAATTTAAATTTTATAATTTCTCTATCCGAATAGCATTTTGTCCAATTTTACATGGAATTAAAATATGTATTTAGATAATTTCAAACGCGATTGCCTT
Source organism: Cecropterus lyciades (assembly GCA_002930495.1). Taxonomy (NCBI): domain Eukaryota; kingdom Metazoa; phylum Arthropoda; class Insecta; order Lepidoptera; family Hesperiidae; genus Cecropterus; species Cecropterus lyciades. Next base: position 21,550 of record MOOZ01000678.1, on the reverse strand, counting down.
CATTTTTTCCTTTTCTAATAAATTATTAAGAGAAGAACATCATTTTTCATTTATATTTTCAATTTCACATTGAACATGGTTAAATAAAGGATATGTAAAAAGTAGAAATAACATTTAAACGGTAAAAAAGTGTGGTCTAAAGTTTATTCAGCTCCACTTGTTTCATTAGCGTAAGTCAACTTTGTTAATCATATTCTTTAGGGAAAATATGCGTGTAATTGAGTTTTAGCTACTTCTCCATAAGTAAAATACCTCGTGAAGATGTTAGCTCTCACTTGTTATCTGTAAGTAACTGTTTTGATGGTAATAGAACCCTTTTTGCTCCGGAGGAACCACCGTCTTACCTATTTCTGCCTTGCAACTGAAGTGTTAAGAGCTGATACTTATTCGAGGCATTCCAACTTGGTGTTCCAGGAAACGCATCTATGGCCGGCCTCATGAGTGTAATCCTATCTAAGACTGATTACATGACCTTAGTACAAGTTAGTATTACCTTCCATCAAAACTGTAATTATTTACGTTTTCAGCAATAACTGCAAAATTCATTGCAAGGTATGACTAAAATTTAAAAAGTAAACGAGCAATTTGCATGTATGGACGAAAACGTAAGCGATGATTGTTTTAATAATAACTTAATATTTTGATGATTGCTCGAAAATATCGCTCCTTCGCATGAATAACCGCACAGTTAAAAATTCATCAATTTTAAGTTAAAGATACAGAATTATCGTTATGATTTTAGACTAATATTATCGCGGAATTGATACATTTTATATATGCTACGGGTACTCACGATATGCGGTTTTGAATTTATTTTTGCCGATATTTCGAGCCAGTTACATGGATCGTGGTCACGGCGAATTAATACGGCAAAAATTAATTCAAAACCGCATATCGTGAGTACTCGTAACATATTAAAATGTATCCTTATAATTTTAATATGGAATTAAATACTTTGTTCTTTTACTTCATTGTGGTTAATGGAGTTTTACTTTTTATTATTTTAACTTCATTTATTAAAAAAATAAAAACAAAAAACATTGCTTAATTCTTACTGTAATATTCGCGTTTTCGGTTCGTATTGTTATTCTTGCAAAGAAGCGATGTGTCTATCAATTTGTCTATCAATCAATTTGGTTTGCATACCTGTCGTCATTTTCCTCGTGCACGGTATCCATGTCGGTGACAGTGACGCTCGGACGCGTCTCGTTCGCCTCGCACAGTGGTCGCTTTGCAGGACTCATCTACGAAATGGACCAACATTTATCATTCAAGGCGTACTATTATTTACTAAGGCAACTTAATACAAAGCATAACGGCGTTTAGTATAATGTTTGCAGTAAAATTACACCGTTAGAATACATATACTGCATAATCGATGTTTTTATAAACTATTTCTTTTTATAAAAAACAAGTTCTCAGGTTAGAACAAGAAATACACCTGTCTATTAAATGTTTGCTGGATTTTTTTCTACAATATTTTTTCATTGCCCTAATCTTCAAGTAGGTACTGAAGCGCTCAGCGTTGGTAATTGAATTGACACGGCACATCCAAATTGCTCTCAGCAAATGTTTTTATTTTACGTTTTCATTTTTTTATTTTATGAAGGTGTTTGTGTCGTCACACCTACAGTGATACTGTGAAATTTGTGTTCAACGTTAAGTCATGATTCTGTTTGCTAAGATGTCGTATCGAGCTGATATCTTTGTACGTAGAGTATAGGTAGATAACAGGTAATCCTTTAATGTCTGCTAATTCTATTCCAAAGTCGCACTCTATGTTGTCAATAAAGCGATTACTTGATACGTAGAAGATAGAATATTGACGTATATTCAAAGGTAATATATTTGTACAAAATTGACTTAAATTTTATTATAAGAACAACAAATTAAATTCATATAATGTATTTATATATATATACTTCAACTAATCATAATGACAAAAATGCATAAAATAGTTTTAACAATATATCTCTAAATATTATCTATCGTGCATACTGGTGATTATTTGTTTATTTACAAAGATTTTATTATCATTGAAAGTAGAAGGTTTGCATAGTATGTTTATACATATGTTTAGTATGTTTAAAAGTACGAGTATATTTATATGGTACTGACTAACGACGTCAGTACCGAAGTCGTTAGTTGTGACGACGTTAGCATCAAAACAATATTGGTCTATTTGCGTCGAATTGGAAAGGTAAAAAAGCTTGACAAACCAAAACTTACCTCTAGTGAAGTGATAGTCACTTTTTGGTAGTTTAACACGGGTGTAATTCATCACAGCTTCTTACCAAACGGGATGAGCATTACTGTACAGCAGACGGTCTCCAAGCTACAAGAGCTGGGGTTGGAAATTCTCCATCATCCGCCGTACTCACCAGACCTTGCGCCTACAGACTTCTACTTTTTCCAGAATTTGGATAACTTCTTGGCGGGAAAAAAATCATTACCCGAGAGGTAGTACAAAATGCCTTTGAAGAATTTGTTGCGTCCCGTCCAGCTGATTTCTTCAAGAAGGGCATCAATAAGCTACCACTACATTGATTAATAGAAATAAAAATATAGTAAAAATACGCTTCATTGATTTCATGAAAAACGGAAATTTCATAGGTAAAGACCTATTATTATACCCAATGCACTCATCTTAATATATATTATATGAAGAAGATTAAAATGGTTTATTTTATTTATTTTACTAATAATTCATTTTGGATAAGTTAAGTTATAAGTAATACCTATAATTTTTTTTTTGTTGTGAGTGATTAGTTATTCAAATTTATAGATTAAAAAAAGAAAAAGTTTGAATTTTATTCATCTGTCATTTAATACGGCCGCTTGTATTTAACATATTATTGAGTAACTATTTTAAAAATATTTATCCTAATAAAGACAAAGATTAAAGAGTAAGTTTGTTTATGTCGTGTCCGCCGGGCGGTCCGCTCTAAGGTTGTTAGGTTGTTGAATAAGTTTCTGAATTAAGAGAACTGAAAGTTTTCTCATCTCGAGATTACAGCAAAGTGTTTACCGTTTGGCTGTACGATGCGGCCGCGACGCCGACACCCCTCTAGAAACTCTAGACACGTACCCCGACAATGTCGACTGTATTCAAATATTATATTTCTCATTATTTCTTATCTTTTTGTATAATGGATTTTTTTTATAGTCGGATGCATCGCGAAACTAATCAGTTCTGTGGCGTCATAGTAAAACAGACACTGTTTAAACATAGTTTCAAAGTAGTCATCGTCGTCATCTAATTACTGTGGGAAGTAGGAAGAAAATTGTTGCACGATTTTCTTCGCTATTTAAGCGTTTTAGACATTCATTGTCACTTATAATAATTTTTGATACGGACATAATTTAGACGAATGATGAAACTTAGACTAAGGCGCCCAATTTATCAGGAACACTTAAAACAAAGACAGAAAATGATATTTGAGTTTCTTAATCATCTTTTAACAATATCTGTTGCTTGTAATTGTGTCTATTTCATTGGCACTGTTTCTTTCGGGCTATCGATGTAGCCTGAATCCCTAGCGGTAACATTGTCGGTATTTTCATAAAATATTTGCGTGAGTGTATCGCACCTGATGCCGGCCATGTCGCTGCACTCTAACTTGCCGTGATTTACGCAAACAAAAAGCCACTAACAAATATTGAAGTAAAAAGGTGAGTTGAAGAAATGGATGCCATTATGTACGTATAAAGAATATATTCTCGGTGTCAGGAGGGGCGATTTTTCCTACTTTACGATGCTGGTTTCTTTGCCGTGTGTGGAAATCTTAAATGCTTATGGAAAATGTTTGCAATAAGCATTATGCAAATTCTTGTTCTTGCGTACGTAGTTAAGTTGTAGTTAACGAGGAAGCGATTGTTGAGGCGTGCATGGCTTCCTCTCTCATTTGCTCTTCGTTCTAATTACTTATTTTATTTGATCTGTATTTTATACCACTAGTATATTAAACAGCGGTTTTGTTTTATTGAATTTGTTTTGTGCTTTCGAATTTGTTATTGTGCTATATGGTACACTAAAGTAACATTTGAGAATAATATCCATCTTAGTATTTTATATATAGAATTGTATTATGAACGCATAACAATATTCTATGAACATTATTATTTGGAATTGATATTTTATTTATAACCTTATTATAATTAACCCCCGACGCTAAAAGAGGGGTGTTATATTTTATATATAGTTTGACTGCTCTGTCTGTCTGTGTGTCTGTCTGTGGAAACGTAGCTCCTAAACGGGTGAACCGATTTGTAGGCGTTTGTTTTTTTTAGACAGCAGGTTTCCGGGTGTTGGTTCTTAAGAATGTTTTATCAAAATTGGTTCAGTCAGTTATTATATATATAATGAAATATTTTTAAATATTCGCAAGTGGGGTAATAAATGAAAAGGCATAACAAATAATTTACACCGACTTCACTTTAACTTATAGGGTTAAAGTGAAGACGAAAATTCAGTGTTGCCAAACACACCCAAGTGGGGTATCAAATCAAAGGGAATCATATGTATGTTACAATTAGAAACGTTTTATCAGCATCGGATCAGTCATTTACAATGTATAGGGGGGTAAAAGTTGGGGTGAATAATCAGATAGTATTAAATATACCCAAATAGCGTATTAGCGGCGGGGTATCGCTAAGTTTACAGACTAGATACCTACCTACCTAAAATAAAATTGGGAGACTGAATAATCATTACATTCACAGGCTTAACAATTTAAATCTAGTAAATAAATAGATAGTCAATCGAATAAAGGATCTGACTAAGTTAAGCGGTACCCTTCCGTCGCGACGTTGTAGTATAATCTTAACGAGCAAATGTTATATTTCTATAATTAAAATATACGTGTAACTCGCTCGAATTTGATGGCTTATCTAAAAATATTATTTTTGACTTTTTAAATGGTTGCACACTTATCTTTATAGCGTTGGGGGTTTTTAATTTTTAAATTTAATTTTAAAATACTGGCGGTTGTAATATGTCTTGTTGTTGTAGTTGTAGTATGTTCTTTCCTCAAGATACCCTTCAGATCATAACACAGCAATGCATAACACCGCTATTAGCAGGCAGGAATAGGTGTGGCGATGGTGCTTCCGGAGTCGAACCAAAAAGAGCTCCACCACCTCTAAATGCACCGGGCTACTATTTTTACTATTTTGCAGTGACGAAGAAGTTTTTTGTTGCCACATAAGAATGTTGGAATGTAATATAGATTTTCAAGTTGTCAATATGTACACGTATTGAATATTTTAAGGTTATTTTAGATTAAATTGAATTGCCACCTGAAATTAGAGACGCATAAAAAGAGTATAATGTTATTTTCAATATCCTCACAAGTTATTTTAATAGCAGTCGCAGAGCTAAGTCTTTAAACACTTCTGCGATAAATGAATACCACACCTACTCGTAGAAAGTTATACGCGTGTTTCTATGAACTCTATGTCTATGAAGAACTTCTTATAAAAAGTTTTAAAATTAACGACTAAAATACACATTAAAACTACTTATTTACCCAACATTTTATTTAAATAAATTCTATTATGGATTGATTTAGAAATTGCTTGTATATTATCTTAAAAAATGAATAGAGTTCTACATATAAAATTCGTTATGAGTACTTCTGTTACGATTGCGGATGCGTCGCTACGAATATCCCGACTACACTATACACAATATTTTTATGATGGAGTGTGTTGATTGTTTAGTCGTGATCGGAAAAGAGTGGGATTGTAAAAGCAAATATATCACGAAGCCTGTTAGCGCTGGCGTGCGTGATTCGTCTTAATTTGCGCCAGTTATATGCGCTGTACAAATAATAAATGAAGGAGTACGTGGTTACGGCCGTCATGTGTTATGGTTACAAAGCCTTCGTATTGTTTTGAAGAATATTATAAGGCTCAAGTAATGTAATGGACAATGTGACGTCGACAAACATGCATTTATACATAGGTATATAACAAGTAATCTCTTTACCAAATTCAATGTCTCTCAATATACGTACAAAATCTTTGCCACGGTCAGTAGCTTCAAATGTACAAGTAGGCCTACAATCGTGATTTATAGAATCCGTGTTCTATATGAAGTTGCTTTCAAATATCTATGCGTGACCACTAACTATCAGTTGAAATTACGAAAAATTAATATTTTGAAAGGTGAAAAGGTGATAAGTCGGTAGTGTCTGCCTGAAAATGGTTTTTACGACCGAAACTAAAACCGAATTTCGGCAACAGTCTTCAGGATCATGTTTTGAGGATAAATAAAGAAAATGTTATTACAATCAGTCAGACTCCGTCCGTCTGAGTCTGTATTCAGTCTTAATTAATGAGGGGTTTATTGAAGAAAAAAATATTAATTGCATCTTAAAAATACTAACGATAGGTGAGATATTTGTTTGAGTAGGTAGTTTCTTCTTTTGAATATTATTTTATCAAGATGTTTTATAAATATTAAACATACGAATAAAGTTGAATTCAACGCGCAGATCATGACCGATCTCAGAACGAGAACTCCTGAATGCAGTTTCGGTTTCGGTCGTAACTGGTCGTATGCCGCTGAAACCGAAATTAAACCTAAACCCGTTTTTTTTTTTTGTCAAAACGCGACCGAAACCAAAACTGATCTTTCAGTCGGACACTAAAAATCGGTATAGGTCGAACAAGAAGATTTTATTCAAAACCAGTTTCAGATTTTATAAAATCAGGGAGTTTGTGTGAATTTTAGGTTCCATACAGTACATTCGCTATTGTGGTTTGCATGTGGTAAGAGTTAATTTGATATAGTCTATTAGGGACATTTTAACCGTTGATGCAATTTCGTAGTTTATATTGATAATATAAATATTATTTAGGTGACTTTCATATATATTGAAGGTAGAATTATTATTTTTAAATTTCGAAAATGTTTCTTAAAAGAATTGGTTTGTTTTAATTTGTTTATAGAACGTACGTATTTAGTGCCTTAATAGTAACGTTTTCATATGAGCCGACCATTTTAGTCCTCGGGAGTAGCATACGCATCTCTGATTGACTTTAGATGAAAACCTTGTTCTGTATACAGAACTCATACTGCTACCTCATAAGATAGCTTACAGGAGTCCATGGGGGGTAATGACCACTTGTCATCAGATGGAGTGCATGTTCGTTTGCTACTCCAATCTTATAAAAAAATACCAGGATTTTACTTGTATCATGGGTGCAATGGACACACACAAAAACTGCGTCCTACATGCTAGAAAACACAAATACCCAGACCCAGCACAAAATTCTAAGTTAATCATTCAAAAATTTACGTTTAAGACCGAAGTGGTGCCAGGGAGATAAGATGAAAAAAATAAAAACTCAACCCAGATGATGCAGCGTACTACAAGACCAATTTCTATGCCACAATTATAGCTAGCTCCTATGGCTTAGGCTTGCAGTACGCAGCATCATAATATATTTTAATTGATAAATCATATATTTATAGGTACTAACTTAGGACGAAAATCGAATACTGAATAGCATATGTAAATATGTCTCTGTGTCTAAATACATACATATGTCGATTTGTGGATTAAATATGATATGTGCAATGCAATATGTAAGGCTTATTCCTAAATTCCAACCCAATTCCATAAAAGTTTTCTTTTGGAAACCCACCTTGTTTCGAAAAAAATCTTTACATTTACTTAATACAAAAATACAGAAAATAATCGTATTACAAATTACGTATAAAATACAGTTATTTCAAGTTTTCCTATTTTTTAAATTATATTAAATAGTATAAATATAACAATTTATTTGTACTCACCCTTGCGTATTGTTCCGGGTAACGAATCGGAAAGATAAGATAAGCTTTTAACTGGTTGTTACAGAATTATTTCTATTTTAATTCACAGATAGACGTCATTTTGCCACTTCGCTTACTGAAATTTGAGCAATCATTGTCATGCACGTCTCCACACGCTAATTTTTGGTCAATTTATTAACCACGATTGAAAACGGGAAACTGTTCTATATGTATGTGCAAATGAACATGTATAGGCTACTTTAACACCTGTAACTGATAATTTTGAAATTGTAAAAGGATTGATTTTAAAATCCTTTGATAGTTTTCGATGCTGTCAGCATTGGGAACAGGCACGAGCGTTTACAAAGGTACGGATTTTTTAAAGTTAGTCTTTTTTAGAGTTAGTGGACGGTCAAAGCTTTGCTGTCCACCGCACCTACGGCATGCCACGGTCGTGTGGCGATCACGCAGCGCTAGACTGTTCTCATGCATTTACCTATTGTTGTTTGTTTTAAAACTTTATTTGCGAAAATAATTATTATATCTCAGCTAAGAAATCTTTGTAATATAACAACATTTTCACGATTTTTCACTCCACACAAAATTTAAAGTAATGTACCCGCTAAGTGCCACAAATGCCGTAATTATAACGACATTAATGAATTAATTAAGAGTCTCCCTATTGCGGCGCAGTTTCACGAGAATATTTTTCCAGGAATACAAAGGAAGGCGCTGATACCGCGTGAAATTATGTTCCCTAAAATGAAGTCGGATTTTTTTACTCCGCTTTGACGTTCAAAGTTGGCAGAGTTAATTCAATTTATTGTCTCTCTTAAAACGAGACTCCACCGTAATAATATTTGCTGGGTTCACCTACGTCTTGTTGACATGCCCCAAAAAGCGAGTGCAGGAGCGCACCAGTATGCCTAAGTGATTCGATACACGTTCAATATGTTTCATTAGGGAGCACCGTGTTCACTTATTCAATCATATCGGAGCCCGAGGAGCGACGTGAAGCGACGTCGACGCAGCCTATCCGCGCACTTTGCTCCATTCTCACATAATCGGTTTTACTTCTCAAAATGCTGTATACAAGCAATTTAAGCATACCGTATACATTATACTTTTCCCTGAGTTCATTTTGTCGGCACACTGAGCATATTCTGTTTTGTAAAATATGAAGCGAACAATAACACTTCTATGTAAGGGAAATTGTCTTCTTCAACGTTTTTATTATAGTTCGGTCGATCGAACACGGAACGTTTCCGTCGTACCGCTTCTGAGAAGGAACCGCTTCTCGAACGCTGTCTGCGTCCTGTGTTACAGGAAATGGTAATTACCGCCTAATCTCGCCCGAAGCGCAGGGCGGCCCGACGTCCGGATATGAACTTCCGTTATGAACAATTTAGCGCGCGAAATTGGACGACGGTACGTCCTGCATTCACGTGAATCAGACGCACACGTGAGCCTTCTCTTGCACATATGTATGGTGCACTCGTTTCACTCCATTCACGGCGATTTGCCCTCACGAATAAGTTAACTCGTCCCTACTGAATACGAATCGTGTGAAACCTTTTAACGGGACTGTCTAGGAAATTGCAGCTTTACTCAATTTAAAGAACGACGAGAAAAAAGTAATCCCGAAACCCATTTCGCTTCAGAAAAAAACTTTAATCATAACTTGAATGGAAAAAGCAATTCACCTTCTAAGCGATAACTTCCAGGACAAATTCATAAGTAGTTCACTTAGATAACGCGTCGCTTGTTCTTCACTTAATGTATTGTTATATACATACTTTATTTATTAATATTTTGTATGCCTATATGGTATTCATACATTGGATGGTATATAATAAAACAATAAATGGTATATAATAAATATAATAAAACTGTAGAAGACTTCAATTCTTTACATTTAAACAAAACATCTAGGGGTCTTGAAACAAGTAACACAAACCAAAAAAAAGATTTAAAAATTTTTGTCTGAAACTTTTTTTTGTTATAAAGCTTTTAGTCCTCGGCAACATGTAGGCAATAATTTATTTTGAATTTTTTTGTCTGTCTTAGTACAATATGACATATCTATAAAAAATAGGAGAACTTTGTAATTATAGCTTGGTATAGTATTCACGTATTACTATTTAAAAAGTTTTTTTTATTTTTAAAAATTCCAGAATATGAACTAAGAAAAATTTAAAGTACAATTCAGTATTTTTTTCTTCTTTTACTATAATCTTAATCTTCTATAAATATAAAAGCGAAAGGATGTTCACTCACGTATTGACTAAACATCGCACAGCCTAAACCGCTGAAGAAATAACTTTAAATTTCGACAATGGATTCCTATTATGCAGTAGACAACAGCTAAATATGAATTTTCTGAAATTCCATTTTTGGAACGAAGTTTCTTAACGCGACTCACGGAGTGTGCGAATTGGTAGAAACGTGACGTTAACGCATAATGCACGCGCACAGCACAGCTGTGCCCGTGCATATATCGAGTATGCATATCGAGCGCTGTGCTGTGCGTATATCGGGCTAAAATAAAAACCGATTCCTCTATAACTTACTCATTTATGTCAATTAGCATGGAATAAGCTGTGAGTGAAACAAAACATGTCTCTTTGTTTTAATTATTTTTTAACGTATCACAAAGCAAACAATTCGTTCCGTACCATTACATATAAATAATCGAATGATTTAGTTTTTGCTATATTTTATAACAAAAAAATACATTGTAATAGAAAGTTTACTTTTCTTACAAGAAAACGTAATACAAATTTGATTTTAATTTACAAAATAATAATTTGGCTAAAACCGCCATCTCTTGATGAAAGATCGACCGACTTTTGTCGTTTTATGTTTTGTTGCTACGTTGGGAGTTTGACACCGAGTGGAAAAAGCAAATTAATTATTAATTTATATTTGTTCTCATTCTCGAGGCCAGAAACTTTATACGTATGATATGTATGTGCATCGCATCACATGTATGTAAGTATAATCTTTACCGAATGTAAGGTAAGGTTGTAAAGCCCCAAGTTCGAGAAAAGAGTTTAAACGAATCGTTAACATTTCATCGGTGAGTTTAGAGATATATTTTTCAATATTGGAAATATATAAAGTGATAGACGATAAGATAAAATAGTACTGTAAGGTTATTTACTAAAAAGAATAGTCGTATTTTCTTTATTTTATGATTTTCTGAAAAATCAATTACGGCAAGTGTAGATTACTAGTAATGTGAAATGTTGATTGGTCGATAATCATTTTAATGCTGTTTCAGATTTCCTAAAGATGATGAGATGAAAATTAAATGGATTCAGTGGTCAAGGTCTAAATGGATTCAGTGGTCAAGGTCTAACTGGATTCCAAAAAAACACAGTGGAATTTGTTTGAAGAATTTCACCGTAGACTCATTTGTGCCAAATGACAATACTAAAATGGAGACAAGTGAAATCCGCAGTAGTTTCTATATTAAATATACAAAAAAAATAGCTTCGTCGTGGTATGTAGTTAAGTTATTAAGTAATTTAGTGCATGCTACTGCAGTGAAAATTAAAAGTAGATTTTATTTTATTTTTAGCCTGTCTAACTAACTAAATTATATATTCTACTTAATCAGGAAACTTTATCATCAACTGAAGCAAATCATAGCCTAGCAGAATCGGCCACAAATTGTCAGTATCAAAAAAATGGGTTTTTGTCAATAGTCACCACGCCTGACATGCGTGTTGATGACTACAATGGGCTACTGCTCATCTCCTGGAACACTAGATATTGCGATTTGGCCTCCTACAACATCCACGGGAAGAGGGAGTAATACTATTCAGGACCATATACGGTCTTGAATAGTATTACTCCTATGGTCTTTAAAGGTTAGCACGTTGTTACCAGCCTTTGTTTAACTTGACAAATAATAATAATAGTTATTGTTGTTATTTGTTTATAATGTTCAAATCTTGTAACTCAATTTTGTAGTTCTTATATTGTATACTAGCTGCGCCCCACGGTTTCACCCGCGTATTAGTTACTACAAAGAAAACTAATTTTTGTATTTATTAGGATAAGAATAAATATTGTATTTATAAAAACAACTTCGCAAATAATGCATTATATTAGAACAAATTTGGTTACCATATAAAAGGGTACAGTGAGTTTACCTAAAAAGATAGACATATGCTGTCGCTGACTTTTTTTTAGAACTTTTAAAGGGGATCAATTCTGTCATATATAACTTTTCCGAAACTTTAATCGTTTACGCAGCGCATGCAGCGGAAGCTCTCATTAGAAAAAAAAACCCCGATTTTGAAACATTCTTCATTGGTGCTCCGTTCCTGCTGGTCTTGGCGTGATGATATATAGCCAATAGCCTTCCTCGATAAATGGGCTATCTAACATCGAAAGAATTTTTCAAATCGGACCAGTAGTTCCTGAGATTAGCGCGTTCAAACAAACAAACAAACAAACTCTTCAGCTTTATAATATTACTATAGATTGTGTAAGTCAGATGACTATAAAATATTATGAAGTCATTGAGCTGATCTGATGATGGAGTTGAAAGGCGGTCATACGTAGTAAAAGCTTATATAAAAAAATAGGTAATATGCAAATCTAACGCTATTTGTGGTGCTTTATGTAATTAAAAATTCATTTAATTATATAAAGCACCACTTTACTACAGGTATACATTCTTATTTTCCTATTAATAATATATTAATAATATACTTTATTCACAACACGCAATTGAGCAATACCAAATACTCCCAGTGGTAAGAACGAAATGCGTCTACTGGCGTTATAACATTTAATTGGGACTCAGCTACTCACTTGTTACCCCTTGCTTCTCTTCACTAGTATTCTTTTGAACGCGGGTGAAACCGCGGGCTCAGCTAGTAACCTAATATAAACAGGACGCATATGCAAATATGTTATGAGTAGGTAGTATATTTTCGATGGGTATTTCATTTGCGCATGCTGTGAATATTCCGGAATAAAACTTTTTACATTCAAGGAAATGAAGCTTTGTTATTTCCTCTCACATTTCACACGCCGTCGCTTCAACACTATTGATGTTTTGAGTGTATTAAATAGTAATGTTATATTGGAACTGGAAAAATGGTAAACGGTGGTTAAATTATTTTATGAAATGATAGCGGTTTTGTCCGCATTAAAAAACGTACTAAACCTTTAAATTTTAATAAGGTTTGATCGTGTTGACGGATATTAATGGAACAAAGACTAAATGTTAATTATACTAAGATATGGACTTGAAATTTATTTTGAATCATTTATTTAACTCAGTATTATTATTACTCAGTAGTATTTATTTAATTCAGTAGTATGATTTCACTAGATATAAAACCACAGACACAAACTAAGAATGATAAAAATTTATATCATGACTTATTATCAGTGCTCCAAACTATTTTTTTTAAATATATGTTCGTACGAGAAACTTTTATGTTCATTATGTATTTTAGAGTAGAAAAAGAGCCTACCGCTTCAAGACATCCATGGTGTGTATCAGATAGGATTCCTGTTCTTCCTAATTTCGGCCACAGGTACGATGCTACTCCTGAGTCAAAGTCAAAGTTAAGTCGGAACTCCTGTATCTTCCTTAGTACACTTTCCAAGTACACAACTGAACGTAGCTCTGTCTTAACTGTAGTAATAAACATGTTAAACAGGCTTGAGTTTTTCTTGGTTCACGACTTTAATCTTGTATGTCCCATTAAAAAGGTTGAGCCAAATTATGGGGACCGTCGGGAAGATTAGGATCGTATTACTGTATTTAATCGTGGTCCTAGAGTGCAACATCATCAAGTTCGCAGGGAAATAAAACAAAGTGAAATAAAATAAATTGTGATCAGTTTATTAAAGAAACTACTATTATCTAAAATTGACTTATATTATACTATATTATAAAATTTGTATGTGTGTTTGTTACTCTTTCACGCAAAACTACTGGCCGGATTTCGCTGAAATATGGCTCTCAGATTATGACTTAGACGTGGTAGACATGACCGAAGCAGATGAAGCCGCAGGAATAATCTAGTATGTTATCTATACATCTATACATATAAATAAAATTGAAGTGTTTGTTTGTAATACCAAAAAAATGTCTATTTACCAAATGCATATAACAAAACATCAATTACTAAAATTTTCGTCCGTCTGTTTGTCTGTCTGTTTGTTCCGGGTAATCTCACGGGAAACCGCTGGACCGATTTTGACGGGACTTTCACTGTTGGATTGCTGATGTCATAAGGCGTAACTACTTATATTTTACAAAATAAAATCAGGGTTTCGGACAAAAAATTAAAACCTAAGAAACCGCGCGCGCAGACACCGTCACTGCCGCTAATTTCAGTTGCTATCAATCCTCCCGGAAACAATGCTATAATGTTCAAATTGTATAAGGTCTCCAATTTCTGTTACAAGTAACCATGTCAAGTTACATTATTTAAACGCGGGTATAACCGTGGGGCTCAGCTTGTAAATAATATAAATGTGTTGTGCTTTATTCATTGCAATATGAGTAATGCGTCATTGCTCATGAATGGTAACGTGTCTCTCTCAAATTGTAGGTACTATCTGTCATAGACAATCGCGCTATGTTATTGTGTTGAGATATACATGCAGGTAAATTGATATCTATTTTTAGAAGTTTCACTGCTACAGAATACTCCGGAAATTCAATATTGTATAAAGATAATAACGAAATGATGGAGCGTGAAAACTTCTCTAAAAATTTGCTACTATCGATCAATCAACGGCGCGATATAAACTCATAATATTTATTAAAATCCTAGTGCTATAGATTAATGGATGTTCGGGTTTAAATAGTACTAGGTATATAACGCTAATTCTAAGTTAAATATATTATTATCCTTATTATATTATTTTAGAATAAATTGAAAATTAATGGCCTTTTAATTTTAATAATATTAACTTATTTTTTTAGAAAGACTAAAACAAAAATCATTGTTTTACTATTACCTGGTTCCTCTGTACAATTTCGATGCAATGTAGCGATAAATATATAAGGGTAAAATTCATCATCTCTAACTATCTTTAGATGGTAGATCTTTATTATTCGACTCCGACGGTACCAATATCACACCTTTTTTGCCTAGTATTTTTTCTCTGCCTTTTCTGTCAGAAAGCAGCAGTGTTAAACGCTGTTCTGGTTTGAAGGGTGGGATAAGAGTGTCTCCCTTACTTACTCTACCTGTCAGAGGCGTTGCAACTTAGACCTCAGGGGTATAAGGGGATCAGGTAAGATTCTAATCTTATCTGATGTCAGGTTGACTGCATGTTGTTTTATTATTCCTTTAACAAATCTCAAATCTCTTAAATACGTTGTACAAATCTGCATTGCGCGATCTCACGATACATAGATATCATGTCGATATGTTTGGGAACACTTTACAAACTTGCGAAACGACAATCTACTGCGTATACATTTTTATATTATGATATAAATAAATATAAATTTCGCATATTATTTTGATTTAAAAATATTATCTGAAAAAACTACTATGTGAAATACTACCCCACCAAAACAGTGGATATGAATATATACTATATTCGTATGTGGTATGCAGGATGAATAGGTAATTAACATCTTTCTCCATCACTACTATTTATATTGCTACGAAGCTATAGAACTGCATAATATTACAGTGAACAGCTCCGTCTAAGTCTACCACAAAATTCTGAGATAGTGATTTCCGGCTGAAACTCGATTGTGGCTTGCATCTGGATTCAAACCTCTACATTCACCTTCACTATTAAAATGTAATTCAGGTACAGTTGTATAGTATTTGTTTATTGAAATTACTAGATAAATCATTACTTTAGTAACTGGCAAAATTTAAGAAAGTTTCATGGTATAGACCGTATTAAATACGTAATCAAAAAGAGCGTGTGTGTTAGGTGCACACACGCTCTTTTCAGCAGTTATAATTCCTATTTCTAGTCTACTCAGTTGAATTAGCTCCAATCCAAAAAAAAACATATTTACACTAAATAAGTATTTTTCTTTGGTGTTAATATTTATTTCGTCTACTATTCTCTAGACGAAAGTGAATATTACTAATAAACTATTTGTTAAATAGCCGCGTGCAACTTCGTATCATGCTTAAAATTATGTGTTACAAATGCAACCTTAAAATTATGTGTTACATGAAAAAAAAACGTTTTCTTCACTCATAACCCACACTAGAATTTTCTCCTGTGTCGTGGGTACTATGGACACACAAAGACGATTACACAAACACCCAGACCCAGAATAGAAATCTAAATTCATCATTCAGATGTCTGTCTGGCCGGACATCGAACCCGGAACCCATTGCGTGTCAGACCCGTATGGTGACCGCTCCGCCACGCGGCTCGTCAAACATAAATGCGTACGCAACTGTCTCCTGCGCTAAAAGTACACTCCGCAGTTTTCATAAACGTGCAAAGAAAAGTAATATTAATAAGTATAATAATAGATTCTTATTGCATTGACAACATTGTAAATCAAACCGCAATAAGCACGGTGACAACGCAGTAAGGGGTAGAATTTTGTGTTGTGTGAATTTGACTTATTTGCGTAGTGTATTCATAGTGAAATTTCACAGTTCTGAAAATGCAAAATGCCGGTCACAGTTCGGGCAGAGCTAATGACTGCTATTCATCGGAATCTACATTGATATGAAGTTATTATTAAGATTTTCTTTTCATTGTTATCAACTGAAGAATAATTAACGAGGAATAAGAATAAATATCAAATATACTTATAATAATAATTTTTATTAGATTAAAGTAGCAAACGAACACTCAGTACATCTGCTGGTAAGTAGTGACTACCACCCATGGACAACTGTAATCAACCCCAGATAAGATCAGAGATTTACCTGAGATTAGCCATTTATACGTTGCTACCCCTGACGACTAAGTTGGATCGCCTCGCTTAAGTATATCTCCTTTACCACACCCTTCAGACCAGAATACAGCAGCGTATGATCCTACAGTTATTAGGCAAAAATAAGTGTGGCGGTGGTGCTTCCGGAGTCGAACCATAATGAGTTCTACCATCTATAAACTAGTCTTTTAAGCTACTTCGAAGCCTAAGATGTCCGTCTCATATTGTAATCCAGCATCTCTTCTCTTCCACGGAAACGAAGAACTGATTTAGGTTAAAAATATATATGGCATGGTAATTTACCGACAAAACGATGTTGATTCTATCACCTTTCAACGTAATAGGCCTCACTTTTAAATTTCCGTGCCCAAAGGGTAAACACGGGATCCTATTACTAAGACCCGTCTGTCCGTCTGTCTGTCTGTCTGTCACCAGGCTGTATCTCATGAACTGTGGTAGCTAGACAGATGAATTTTTCACAGATGACGTATTTTTGTTGCCGCTATAAAAATAGAATAAATAAATATTTAAGGCGTGCTATTTAATGCCGTTTTTATAGATAATGGAATCCTTCGTGCGACTTCGTGTTCGACTCACACTTGGCCTTTTTTTCGATTTGAACTTATTCATCAAACCTGAGAGTAGGTGTTTCATGGAATACGCTATAAATAAGCTGCTGTATATGCGAATATTCGCTTCGGCTTCCGGCATTATGCGTTTACTGGTCACAGATCGATCAAGGCTAATGATGGTCATTTATCTCGATATGCGCTGATATGAAGCTATTGTTACAATCACTTGACTCCCCTTTCCATTGCACTAGTTTGAATGTTCTCGAGCACCTTGGTAACTTCAGGTACTGAATATTTGCTTTTCACCATCAATCCATTACTATCCCACGGCTGGGCTAATGTCTTACAGTAAGAGAAGGACTTGAAAGTTTTTTAAAGATTTCTTAACCACAGGTTTTCTTCACCTTCACCCATTAAAGCAAGTTATAATTAATTTCTAATAAGCATGTCTTGAAAAATAAATGGTTTTTCCGAGCCTGGTATTTGAATTTTGAATTCCTGGCGTGAGAGGCGTAAATTCATACCAATAGGACATAATTACCATTAATTTTGATTTTAGTCGATCATTCATATTATATTCGTTTGCATATTGAAAATAGTTTGGAAGATCCAAAAGAGCACGTCGTATAACGCTCGGTAATAAAAAAATAGTAAGTGTGGCTTAGTCAGCCCTATAGTCAGTCAAATATGCGTATTTGGTTGACCTAAACTTATCACTCTAGCGCACTAAATTATATTTTTGGTACCAATTCAGGAAGATAAGAAATAAGAACTTTAAAGTTCTTTTTTCACTTGAACTTTAAGGTAAGTATATTTGAACTTTAAAGTAAAATATTTAATAATAGATGGCACCACATATCATCATAGAGCATGTAATTATTTGAATTCAAATGTGATAAAATAGTTTACCATTGTTTTAAATGTGAATAATTATTATCAAGTTATAATTTAATAATATTTGATATAAACAGAATCACATTTATAGATTTCAATTGTGTCTTATGCTGAACATATCGTTAATCAGTTTTTTTTGGTATTATATTGCACTTAGTATTTTCGAGAATTATCAAATGTTATAAGAAATGTTCCCTTCTTGATATACGTGAGCTCATATTGCCTACCGTTAAAGTACATAATATTTGCGATAAAAGCAATTTAAGTCGAGAAAATGGACTGTCACTGACAAAGTGAGAATAGAGCACATCAGCGTTTGATGTGCTCTATTCTTCTTCCATTTCTTCACGCGTTCGACGAGCAGAAATTGACAGCCATTTATAACAACCTCAGCTGAAATTAAAGCTTATTTTAAATACAAATCTCGTTTGCTAATTAACTCAACCTCATTTAATTATAGAGTTATATGTTGATGGGTACAAGAACAAATGTTTATTTTTGAAGCTACTCTGTTACCTACCGCACTTACAATGAGGTAAGACAGCTCATTTTCATTAATTAATGTTCTTGTTAAAGTTGGTAAGTTCCTAGAAGATGGATATATGGAAGATGGAAATGTGCCAGTATTTATAAGAAATACGCATGGTGTCGTCCATTCCACCTAATAACTATTATTTCTGCCTAATAATAGCAGTGTTATGCGCTGCTCCAGAATACAGCAGCGACAAAAAGTAGAAACCGACTTCTATGTCATAAAAAAGTAGAAAATAATTTAAGTATATGTTGGATTAGTACATACACAGTACATAGTACATAGTCCCGAATTCAGCGTTCAACATATTTCGTTAGATCACGACGTCGAATATTATGTCCCACGAGTATATGAGCGCCGACTTCAGAACTACTATGTACGGTTTATGTACTAACCCAACATATACTTAAATTATTTTCTACTTTTTTGTGACATAGAAGTTGGTTTCTACTTTTTGTAAAAAAAAAATTCCGCTTTTTAGTGATGATTCACTTATAATTGTATTCACATAATATCACAAATTTTTCTTCGTAGATATAAATTTACACGAAAGCATAAACTGAAACTATAAGAAAAACGCGAATTCAACTTCCAACATAGATGTAAAATTAAATCTGATCCATAACTTATAGAACTTTTATAAATTGTACGTAAATAAAGGTTAGGTCTGAATTTATAGAAATTGAGTGCGCCCGCTTGCCGCGCCCTACTCGCTTAGTTTTACATTTTAATGTTCCAACCCAACCTAATCCATCCTATATAAAATGCTACAGTTCAACCTAATCCTAAGCCATAGACATTACCTACATCAGGGTTTAAGATAGAGTCAATTTTTCATCACATGTCTCTGCGTGGGAACTTATTGAAAAATATGTAAGCAACAAATGCCAAACTTCTATGTTTTAAGCAAGTTGTACACCTGCATTAACAGGGTTGAAGAGTTGAAGGTCAAATTTTTAATCGTATTTCTCTGTTCAAATAACTTATTACATATTCGTTAGGACCAAGTAGCTTTCACCTATAGTTTAGGTAGGCAGTACCCATGCATGACAGCCGAGGAATTGAAGATCAAGTCTTTCATCAATCATCTCTTCTTATGGTTGCTCTTGTATGTACATATATCCGTAAGCAATAATTGGTTAGCTCCTACGGTCTAGGTATTGGGTACCAATGCATCATGAGGATTGAAAAGTCAAAGGTCAAGTTTCTTGTCTTAAGCCTCTACTTAATAATATGCTTAAAAACCATATATATATATATATTCGAAAGTACCAAATGGCTATTCCCTATGGCTTAGGCTTGCAGTAACCTGCATCATCAGAGTTAAAGAGCTGAAGGTCAAATTTTTCATCTTAGTCTCTGTTTAACAAACATAATAAATATCCGTAACCACCAAATGGCTAACTCTTACAACTTACAAAAGAAATTACAAATGTTTAGAACAACGTTAACTGCGTTTTTTTTAAGTGGGCCATCCTAGGAGCCGGGCCATCTTCGGCGAAACTACGTATATTACATTTTATTGCATCTTAGTGTTACTTGTAAAACATAGTAGTCTCATACTAATATACCACTATTTATCTGTTTCGCAGATATTACAACCCCGTATGGAAATTATGGTCACAGTTCGGAGATGGCTAATAACCGCTATTCATCGTGATCTGTGCTGATATGGAGCTAATATTACAACTACAAGGCCCATTCATCGACTGACGTTTGTCAATTGAAGCTCACCGTGATAGACCTAAGCTTGCAGACTAATCATAGCCCGATTAGTGTAGGACTATTGCTACACTGGCCGTTGCAAGGCATGATTAATTTGAATTTGAATTGATTTTGATATACTGCTACATCACACGTCTATAAATGGAACAATCTGCCGTTATAATAGTTTCAGAATGTTGTGTATTTCAAAAAGTTGTATTAAGTCTACTTTTCTTTAAATATTACCAATTTTTATCACTAGGAATAGAAGTTCATAAGCATCGAGGTGTAATTTCATTATATTTTTGCTGTTAAATTTTAACATGAAAAATAATTAAAAAAAAATGGTTAGTTAGTTAAAAGTTATGGTTTAATCCATTATTTACTTTTGTTTTTTTTTTTTTAACATTTATACACAATTAAAGAAATTATAATATTGTAAATTGCATTCTTGATTATATCTATTATTAATTATTAATATTAAGGATTATAGGAATACTAAAATTAGTAGGAAGGATAAATAATTGGGATAACGAATGATATTATTTATTTAGTAACGGCAACAAACATACCTTTTCCTGTGTGTAACAGTACGGGGTATTTCTAACTACCGCCAACGGCCATGAAAGAATTAAAATTTACCAGCGATTATTTTACCTTAAATTGTGGTAGATTGCGGTAGCTAGTCGTAATATTTGTAAAGGTATTATACCGGTAATATTTGTAAAGAATCCATTCTTAAACTCTAAACCACCTTTTGTTTTCTAAAGAATGAAGGAAAAGAAAAATAATTAAAGAATGAAAGGAGATCTCGTCCTAAAGCGCTTATTTCTTAGGAGTCCGGTGAAAATCAGTTGGGCAGCTTATAAGCTGGAAAGAAAAAAATACGGCGACGCGCGACGTGCTACTGTGCTCTGTACTGATTTTAAATTCAAAAAAATATTTTAGTGTGAATATCGTGAACATTAAAGTTGGAAATCTATACTATCGTAANNNTTTTGTACATTAAAGTGTTAAACGAACCAAAATAGTTTACAAATTTCAATTACTTAGTACGTGCTCCAGTGCGGTGAATCATCAAAAGACACGCCCATCGTGAGGAATTACCTTATATGGTCACAATAAATCGCTTTCGTGTCATGAGTCACACTTAA
>MOOZ01000676.1:2018942-2032758 GCA_002930495.1 Cecropterus lyciades | reverse complement strand
ATAATGTGTACCTTTACACTCCTGTATACAGTAAATAATCAAGTTTCATAAATAAAATTAGTTGTAATGATAACAATAAATATTATAAACTGTAAATATGATGTCTACATGTCAAATCTAAGTGTGATTTGTATAAAAAATGTAGGTAGGTATGTATTTTTTATATTTATAAAAATGTATGTGTACCTACATTTTTTATGCGGACAACGAACCGGTAAACTGGCATTTATTATTTACAAAATGCAATTAACAGGTTTTTATTGAAGTTATCTTTTTAGAGCTTATAGTTTTGTGCAGTTACTTCTTGCATATAAGGAAAATTTTAACGGTACGTAAAAACTACGCCACGCCATTTTTTTTATTTTTGACCTGATTTTGACGTATCTTGAATGAAAATAAACAATTTCAATCACCCGAAAAATTAAGGTATACTAATATCGGTAATCAAAGCCATAACGATACATATCATCATAACGAGTCATAACGAGCTTTATTTAAACTTAATGTAAGTGGTTAAATAAATACAACTAAATTTTAAGATGAATACAATCATTTCCAAAAGGCATCCTTAATTTCATACACGCCACAGATATGTGATGAAAAGAATTTATACTTAGGCATAGAGATAATATTATCTCATTAAAGAACACTTTTTACATTTAAAACTTACTTATATTGGTTACCATACAAATACTAAACATTAATATTTAGAAATGATAAAATGTTATTGATTTGTATATATACACATTATTTATATTTGTAGTTGCCTTTTGTTGTTCAGTTTCAATTATAATAAATCGTGTACGTACATTCACGATTGGCATGGAAATTCTCTTTTTATTCTATCATTATGCAGATGCAAAATGAATGCATTCATAGGCTGAATAGAAAACGTTATTTTATGTAAATGTGTAAATACAGGCCTAACCTAACCGACGATAAATGATTAAAAACTTCCATAATATAACATAGCTGATCAAACAGATGTTGTTCTATCATGTGATAGATTGAAAAATGTTTTGGGTTTAGCGATGTAACATGTTCTTATACCGCCTGAGGCTGACGTTTATTTTGCCGCTTCCTATCCGTGAAATAAGATCATTGGCTTTTGAACTTAAAGAAATTTTGCGACTTAGGCAATTAATTGACTTAAAGAAAAAAAGGTTAAGCGAATTAGTCTTAAACACTTTCTACAATCTGAAGGCAAAAAAGAGTTCGCAAATAAAATATATTACGGTAAGTAGTCATTACCGCCCATGGACATATGTGACAACTTCATATGGAACAAGGGATTTTCTATCTGAAGACAATCACAGATCATTGTCACTCCCGAAGACTAAGAGGGTCGCGTCATATAGAAAGTGTACCGATCACCACACCCTTAGACCGAAACGCAAGAACTGCTTCACACTACAATAGGTGTGGCGGTGAGGTACCATACCTCGGTTGTATCATGTTCGTTCCCTTCGAACACCTCGAAAGTATATATAAGCTTGAAACAATAAGGGTTGATGAAGTGTACCTACTTAAATGTTATATATAGACTATTGGATATTTATTTTTTTGTAAAAAAAGCAAGCAGTAGGTAGGTATTGCTTATTAATATCAATCTACTTAACATAAGTACGTTGATAATAACATGGCCAGATAAGTGTTATGCAAATACTTAGTATTGGGAAAGATATTTCAATGAGTTCAAATATTTGAATGAATTTTAAGTCTAAAATGAATAAACTACACAACAGAACACTTGATTTAATTTTTTATTTTACTTATATCACGGTGTACGTATTGATATGTAAATAAAATCATTTTATATTCAGTCGACTTACCGATAGAAGGTGAAATCCTTGTATAAAGTTTTGATTGTATCTACGCTTTTATTTTTAGTAATTTTATCCTTATGAATCCCTTCGAATCTTCAATTCAATAAAAACTACAATATATATTTAAAATTATGTGCTGGTTTCACAAATAAGATGGTACAATACGAGCCTGAGAAATACAAAATAGGTATCCTATTTTGTAATGTTTCAGTAATGCCTATAATGGATTTGTAGAAGTCTATATTTCGTAATTACTCCGAAAATACACTTAATTGTAACACACTAAATTGTATTAATATATAAGACTGAGTCCAGTGTTGTAAGTAGTAGTAAATAACTTGAACTCTGTATATTATTAGCTATTTTACCTTGATATTTATTTATTTATTTAGACTTATCAACTAGATTACATATTTGACACGTTATTGTACATACATGGCCATAAAGATGACAAACATATAATCCTAATTATAGATAAGTACAGCTAACTTAATTGAGTGCAAAAATATAACTAAATGACAATTGATATTTTTAAAAAAAGAAAGTAGTTGTGTGACACATTTGTAATACATATATACATAACATAAATATATACACAAATACATATTATATTTATATAGTTCAAGCCACATATGACTTACGGGGATATAGATGGGACCGGGTTCAAGACTTTGTTAATTTTACTTTTAAATATATATCAAATCAATGTTATAAATATTGTACAAAAATATCTCAATTTCGATATAGTCAGGGTAATTGGACGACTCTATTACAAGGTGGCAACAGACTATGAATTGTGATGAAAAAGACGCCATGACAATTTACATTTAGGTATATTTTACTTTTTCTATAAAATGTACTGAATATATTTAAGTACTTTATGTAGTGAGCTTAATAGAGGTATTCAATATTTATTTAGCTGAATCTTTGATATATTTTTAAGACGTGCGTGTATAATGATCATTTAAATTCTAATATTCAAGTATAATTAACATTCTCTACACTAATTCCTCTCACTAAGATGTATTATGTGTCGTGTATACACAAAAAGAGGGGTATATAGACACTCAGACAGAAATGTATCATTCCGAAGTCTGGTCGTGATCATGTCCGGAATACTCTACCTGGCAAACCGGTATGATGACCTACGAGAGTTGCCTTTGACTTTATAAGCGTATAAAAACACCGCGAGTTATGTAGATCGCTACAGATAAACGAAGTTACGTAGTGTGCGTGTCAGTTGGAAAATGTATGGGTAAACTGTTGGATTCTAAATGCTTTCGGTACCGGCACGTCAAGTATATCGAAATCTCGGGACTGTACGTAATTTTAGCTGTCTCGAGTCCCGAGACTTTCGAGTCTCGAGACGAGACACGGTTGTCGAATTTGTTGGAGTTCTCCTTTCCCGGTGGTATTATTACAGAAAATGATCCTCGAACAAAGCTTGACGTCCTAATTTTTTAAAATCTTTTTTATTAAATCAGCAAAGAAATCTAATTAATATGTTAATTGATTATTTAAAAGACTGTTTTTAAAACCTGTTTTATTATTTATTTTTACATTATTTAATTACGACATCAAGTATCTGTGATATGAGAATTAACAACAATGTGATTAATACCAATGATTAGATACTAGAATTAATCAGTGTGTGATTAAAAGAAATAAACAAAGTAATTACTTAGTCTAAAATTAGCGTTAAAGTTATTAAGATTTAATTTATTTTCTGTTTAATAAAAGATGATTTTAACAAAGTATTACCTTTTTTTAATACCTACGTTTCATCGGAAATTTCTCAATGAAAACTTTCAAAAAAGACTCATCCTTAAGCCCCTCTTAGAAAATAAAAAAAATAAAAGTCTCAAAGTCCCGGGACTTTGTATTGTAGGTATTGTAGGCTGTTTCGTGTCCCGGGAATTTGAAATTATCGGATATTCCCAAACCCTAGATTAATTGCGTGCCCAATTTCAACCTTAGAAGTTCGTATCTTACTCCATTATTATTATATTATTGAGGGGCCTTCTGGGAGTTATGGACGCACCTAGAACGGTCGCTCCGTTCGTCCTAGGTAGGTAGGACCGGCTCTACATGCGTGAACACGAAATCTAACAAATTAGGTACCTCCGTCAAAAATTTCGTTAGAAGACAATTCAGGACACAAATTTTAAGATTATCTTTATCCACAGTTATGGTACCGTCTCGATGACAGCTGGAACGAAGTGGGCCAGTTATCGGTCACCGTCCACGGCGCTAGGGGCCTGAGCGCTCTCAACCTGAGTGGCAACGTGGACGCCTATTGCATTCTGGAGCTGGACAACTCGAGGGTGCAAACTCACGTCGTGCACGGTAGCTGCGAACCGAATTGGAATAAAAACTTCGTTTTGTAAGTAACTATTAATGTTAATATGACCTTACAGTTATATTAAGCATAGAAGAATAAGTCTATACTATTATAGGGTAAAAGGAAAGAGTGCATTCACTGTTTTCACACCTATATTTACTATATACAAATATTAAAGGTATTTACAATAAAATAATAACGAACTAAAACATTGTGTCTTTCTAACAGTAAAAAACAATATAACAATCAATTTTCTTGTCTCGTCAAAAACTATGCATTATCTTCTAAATTTGTATATATTCCAAAGAGTTTTAAAATAAATATAAAATATATAAAATGAGGTCGCCACACTACTATGGTATATGTCTTAGGCAGATGTGCTATAACTGTTTAAAATAGTTAAAAATGCGTAATTTTATATCATGTTTTCACAGCATGTTTCGCCCGAATTTACTATATTTACTATTAAAACAATGAAATCTTCCTTTTCGAACTTGAAATATGACTATGAATATGACTATGACTTGAAATAGTGGTGTTCAGACCTGCGCCCACTGATTGAATTCGAGTAAGCTAGCTCCATACTTAAGAATTACTAACTATGATATATACGAAGCATTCCAACTAAGTCCTCAGGTATGCCAATACATGACCAACTTTATGTAACCCGTCAACCCTATTCGGGGTTGTTTAAATGTATAAATGGCCACCAGTGACAACTTAACATATGTGTACCGATTGCTCACTTGCTACACCATGCAAAATGCTGATGAATACAATAGGTAATTAGGAAATGGACACGAAGTCGGATTTTTTTTTATATTGAGAAACTTGTTTTGTTTCAAGTTCATTTTTTAAATAGATGCGTAGGTACATAAATTTACTTAAAAACAGGTACTTAACGGATACCAAAAGATAAAGAATCAAACTTCTTTGTTTAAGTAGTTAAATAGTGGTAGTTTAATTACCCACAACAATCATTATCTAGGACTGGGTATGGGTGAGGTGCCTCTAAATTAAGCGAATTTAAGTTACGCAAATAACGCCTATGGAAGAGGAAAATCCTTTCCGCACCACTTGCCAGGTCATGAACCAACTGTAAATTCAAGAATGATTAGTCTCTTTATTCTAGATCTTTCTGTTTTTTTTATATTATTGAAGTAACAAACGAGCATGTAGTCTGCCTGATGGTAAGTGCAATCTCTACTGTCATATTCACATAGGAGCTCTGTCTGAAGTCAATCACAGTTGCGTTTGTGGCGTACAAAGCCTAGGAGTAAGATGTTCTCTTCATATTAAAGTGAGCCGGCAACCACACCTTTCCACACAAACGCAAGAACTGCTTCACACCTGAAATAGATAGTGGCGGTGTTACCTCCCCGGTCGAATCATAATCACCTATTGTTATTAGCAAAAGGATCCTTTTAGAAAAAAATATCAGCAGAGTCACTTTGATACCGCCGTAGACATTTGCATTACATTTGGATGACTAGAACTTTAATAATATACATTTCTTATAACGAGACGGAGATAACAATAAATTTATACGACAGTAGTAATAATCAATTTACTTGGATTATACTTTTTTCTTTTTTCTCACAGCGCTGTAAACGATATAACATCAACTTTAGACTTAACAGTATACGACGAGTCAATAATTCAATCCATGAAAGGAGAAACACTCGGAAAACTATCAATACCTCTGTTAAGAATAAACAATAATGAGAAAAAATGGTACGCCCTAAAAGATCGATCGAAAAAATCCAGCGCAAAGGGAAACTGCCCGAGGATTCTACTGGAAATGTCTTTAGTATGGAATCCGGTGAGTTTGTTTTTTTAATATTGAAGTAGTAAACGAACATGTCGATTTGAAAAGCGGTCATTGCTTCGCATGGACATCTGGAAGCAAATCCACATAAAACAAGTTCTAGAACCAGATCACTGTTACTCTTTGCTTTGCATTTGCTACTCATAAGGTCCAAGATAGTCGCTTTATATAAGTAAACCGACATCCGTACCTTCCCACCCAAACGCCAGAACTTCTTCACGATAGAAATATATCGGAGACATATCATATCTATATGATGATATCTCTCCATTGGATCTTAAAAGTTTTACCAATTTTTATATGTAAAATTTTCCGCTTCTATGTATTTATCATGCATGCTTCTATGTATGTATAAAAATAGCCTTTCCGACTAAATGATCTGTCATATTCAAAATTTTTATTAAAATCTAACCAGTACTTCCACGGATTAGCGCATTCAGAGAAAAAACAAACTTTTCCGTTATAAAATACATTAGTGTAGATATGTCATTATCGTTACAACTTTTTGGTATATGACATTAATCCAAGATAAGGTTATAGATGGGTCACACTTATAATTCACACTGTTTTTTTTTTAATTGTAAGGTAAATATTTCAAGTAATTGGACCAAATGTTTCTTAACACATATGATTTTCTCTGATCAATCTGTAGAGACTATATACATTTGTTCCCACTTTATTTATGATCGCAAACATTTGTTACAAGAACATTTTTTTTTGTGTATAATAATTTTGTTTCCCTCTTTCAGGTCAAGGCATCACTTCGTTTATTAACACCAAAGGAGACAAAATACGTACAGAAACCCCCTAAATTCGATATTCCATTAATTTACAGTAACTTAAAATTCGTGAAATCCGTTTTTAACTACATTCAATGCGGAAATGAGCATTTAAAGTAAGTCGTATTTTGAATAACATTATTTCTATTGTTTGTTAAACTGACATGTATCTGTTCTGCATGTAAAGATGAATACATGCATTTTGTCATTGTAATCCTTAAGTCGTTAAACTTAAATGCAAATCATGGCATAGATCTTTGACATCGTTCATTGTTTAGCCGGAAAATTGTTAATCTACTTCTATATATGTAAATAGGTAAGTACTAATGTAATTAACAAAATAGATTTAATAATACTACTGCAACTCAAAAGCTCCGCTCATGCATAATCCATCTGAATTAATACGAATATGTAATTATGTATACGACTAACACTAGACTATACATACTATAAAATTTGAATAATAGGTTCATTTTATAATGATGACGCCCTATGAAAGGATTATCTAATATGCAATCCCTAAGAGGGTTAAATAGGTTTGAAATGTTTATCTCGCGGATAGTACATAGCTAGTCCATAATAAGTTTTAGAATATCTAAAAAACTATCTTATAATTCAGTGAAAATGTAGGTCCTGATATTTTTTGATCTTTATATACCAATCATGGATTTATATTTCAAAATGAAGGTTTGATTGAAAATGAAATTTTATTCGTAATTCTACTAGGTAAAAAATATAATGCAATAGTGAATGTTATTCGTAATTCTATTAAAAAATGATAATCTCTAGTAATATTAATCAAATTTCAACAATCATTAATTACTTATTATAAAAATGTAACAACATTAAATTTTAATAATTTTGATAGAATAGTCAATCTACTCTTTTGATGAAATAATGACTAAATGTTACCTCAAGATAAAAACTTTAAATTATATTCGATAGTTTTCGTTTAATGAAATTTCAACAAGTCATCAAAACTTAAATTTTACGTACATATTCTCAGTCCAACCTGCAAAAGCAATGTACAAACACGTTGAATTTCCATTTTTTACATGTAAGGATTAATGAATAACAAAATATTGATTTAATTCCGCACGTGATTAAAGATTTGACAACGTATCCTGACCATACAATATACACTTTTAATATTTTCTCAGGCGGCTATTCGAATGGGAGAATCAAGAGAAGTCAGCAATGGCTCTGGGCGCGTGGCTGATGTTCTGGTACTTCTTCAGGATGTGGATGACACCCCTGCTTCTAATTCTACCTTTCGCACACAATTGGATCGTAAATCGAAGTAAGTTGAATCAATATTTATGAGGCATTGTGTCTAAGCCTTTTACAAATTAAAGCTCCCAAACCTTTGAAGGTAAATAATTTCAATAGTAACCAAACGCGCGTAATTGCTACCATAAATTCGTTTATAGGAAATATAACAATAATTCAATAAAATAATTTAATGTCACATCAAAACATCCAAAACTTGCAAGTAATCATTCGTTATACTGTTTTTCACAACATGTACAAAATATACTTTTTTCCTTTCTTTTATTTACCAAAAGGCTGAGTAGGCTGGAGCCTAGGGCGGCAAATATAATGCTATCTTGTCTTAGAATAAGCCCAGAAGCATAGAATGCGCCGGTCAAAGGGCTCCATGATCCTCGACTGGCACATTTTGGGGGAGCGACAGAATATCTAGATCTAGTGACCTTTTTTTGTTGTAATCCATTCCTAAGCGGGCGGCACTGAATAGGGTAGCGTACTGACGGCAAATATGTGATCCGCCACTGCTTATTTTACTAAATTTCTCAGTATCAAAGCTAAAAACAGAGCCGATACTCAAAATTTCGCCAATTTTAGTTAAATACTTGAACCCACTCTTATTAAAGCCGTTTATCGTCATAAAAATGAAGATTATCAGCAGATAATCTTGGCTTGGGTTTCCCCCCAAACTTCCAGCACAATTTTGTCATTTTTTCTTAATTTTATTACCTAATAACTAATGACTACATTAATTAGTGTATTAAGTTGAATAACCGTTCAAATTAAATAAACTAAAAACTATCTTTGTGATTTCCTTGCTTTTTTGATGCAGGGATATATTTATAATTTGTTACACTAGCTGTTCAAATGGAAATTGATTTAAGTAATGTTTAATGATGAATAAATAAAATACAAGGATAAAAATAAATTTCTTAGTACCACAGATGGTGTAGGATTTTTATATGTGAAGTTAAATAACCATATAATTTTTGATAAAAAAATGTAATGTAACCTAAACTTTACTTTGATATTAATTGGATACATAAAGAAAGAAAACGTGATATAAAAAACATGAAAAAAAACTAAAGATGTTGTGTCATCACATATTCGCGGATACATTTAGTTTTTTACGTTAAAACGTGAATAAAGTAAAGACGTAATGAGCAATCACAAATGATAGTTACAAAAAAAACTATTGTTACGGAAATCCCGATTCCTTTTAGGTAACAAGTGACTACGGATAGGTGAGATTATGATCTAAGAAACTTTTTTGCCCCGCGACCACAATACTTCTTTAATTAACTTTTTGTACAACTTACGTATTTAACGCATCATCATGTGTAATTTATAGTATTTATTATAAGAAATTAAATTTATCCAAAAGTTTTCAGTATTGAAATAAATTCTTTAAAACTGAACGTATCTTTATATAAAGATCCTGCTGATATAATCAGCAGTTCAAACAAGTCGTATAAGTATCAACTATCCGCAAATCATGTTTGCTAACCATTTTATATCAATCAAACAATACTCATTTAAGATGGTACTTGGTCACTTCAAAATATGGTAATTTAAGTACATATATTATGAATGCAGACAAATTGAAGGATAACACTTCAGAAAATGGTAATATATTTCATATAAATAAGCAAGTCAGCTCGCTCAGCTTTGCCCATATCTATGTGCGCACGCACAACGTTTTACAATATATGATATATAATTTATAACAGTAGTGTATAAATTAGTTTAGTGTTAATTTGCATAAATTAGATTGAAATTTTGCCTAGACTGGGACTCTAGTTTGGACGATTTTTTTAATATTGGGAAGAAACAAAATGCCTAAGATTTCTCAGAAGATTTCAAAACCATGGAATGCGTACAATCAACCACTGTTGTTGTTTTGACAACCCGCGTGGCGGAGCGTCACCATACCGGTCTGACACGCACTGAATGAATGATGAATTTAAATTTCTGTTCTGGGTCTGTATGTTTGTGTATTCATCTTTGTATGTCCATGGTACCCACGACACAGGAGAAAATCCTAGTGTGGGGCTATGAGTGTAATAAGCATGACTCAATGTTAAATATTTTCTATTACTAAATCCTTCTCATTCTAAAAAACCAAATGTTCAGAAACAATACCATGAACGAGAATACTAAAAATATATCATTTTATTACATTTTTCTCATTTTTTAGACAACAACGCACCGGCCCCTATTTATCATTTTGATGACGACACCACAGACGAAGATGTAGAGTCGCATAAAGTAAGTACTTAAGTATAAAATATGTGAGCTTAACAAACAATTATTTTAATAACTAAGTACGTACCTTAAGTAGGTACTTACTGCTTTAGTGTTTCTGACTAATTGCTTAGCAGTTTGTTTTATAGTTGTTAAATGGTCTCTTCATATTATAAAAATAAACAGAATCCGCGTCATTGGAATGCTCAGTCGTTACTTTATATGATGCGTTTGGCATTTACATTAACATTTTACGATACTTATATGATTTAATAACAGCATAATTAATTTTTTTAATTAAACAGTATAAAATACGGAAGTATGGATATTTCCATCAGGTTTCGGGCAGCTAGAGATGGGAAAACGTTTTACATATTGGATTTTTACCATCTGGGGTCGTCAAGGGGGTCAGTTGATCAACTCGGGACACAACAAGAACCAGGGAGGGTTCTGACCGGGGAAGAGTTGGCCAACAGTTCAAATGTAAAAGACAGAGCCCTCATTATCGACAGACCTTTCTTTTAAACCTGCCAATATCGCCATCGCACTTTACCAAGAAACTCGTATTTTGCGAAGGCCACATACTCTTGTGGTGGTATGTATGTGTTTGACGACCCACGTGGTGGAGCGGTCACCATACTAGTCTGACACGCAGTGGGTCCCGGGTTCGATCCCCGGCCAGACTGACATCTGAATTATGAGTTTAGATTTTTGTTCTGGGTCTGGGTCTTTGTGTATTCGTCTTTGTGTGTCCATGGCACCCACGACACAGGAGAAAATACTATGAGGCTATGAATGTAGAAAGCGTTTATGTTTTATGTTTATGTTTTATGTCGTATATCGAACAACCGACTCCTAGATGTATGAATGAAAAAAAAAACGTGATATCATTTTTTTCAGGACGACAAAACAATAAAAACACGATTGTATGGACTCCAGGATCTTACGTTCACTATAAAGAATGCCATAGACTACATTGTATCATTCCTCGAGAGGTTAAACAAGTAAGTCTAAGAATAAACAATGTCATACGTCTTAAAAAAGTATAAATAGTTAAATTTATAAAGAGATGTAGAATATTATTGTAAAAGTATATTTAGTCTAACAACAAATGATAAAATGTATAACATTTTTTCGAGATCACGTTTAAATTTTGTATACATCTCTCTATCTATCTTATATATCTCTATCTCTCTATCTATCTATAATGAGAAGTAAAAGTAATCAGAAGTAAGTACACATAAACTCTGAAGGTAATGGAAAAGAAAATCTTAAAATAAAGTAATTCATTCCGCGATTCAAGAGTGACCAAACATGTATTCTATGCTGAAAGAAAAATTCCTCCAAAGTTAAAGTTCCTTCTTTCGCAACTTTATACAGAAAGTTCCATCTTAAGTTGTGAAATAAAAGGTCATTGCATGCAAGGCAAGTATAATGTACCTTTTACTCTGAATTAAGAAAGAGATACCGATATCAATAAACTTAATCGATTTAGCCCTCTGAGATTTAATATTAGGATATTCTTCAAATTTTATAAGTATAGTGAAGATTTTAATATCACTTTTAAGTACAACGTATAAGATTTTACATAACTGTTTTCAGTATTTAAATTTCATTCATCTTCCCTTAAATGTATCTTCAATAAGATATGTATATATACTATACTAATACAGTTTATTTGTTTGTTTTCAGTTTACTAAACTTCAGTGTGCCGTATCTTAGTTATTTAGTGATATTAGTATTAATCGGAGCTTCAATAGCTTTTTACGTCATTCCTATAAACTACATCTTTATGGCATTTGGTAAGTAATATTTACATTACATTTTTTAAACGACTTTGCTTTATAGTATCGAAGTAGCAAACGAGCATACAGTCTAACTGATTGTAAGTGGCCACTGCTACCATGGACATTTGAAATCAACCCCAGATAAACTAAGTTTTACCTGAGGCTAGCCACAGATTCGTTGTTACTAAGGAATAAGTTGGAATGTCTAGGATAAATATGTTTCCCTTACCACACCCTTCAGTCCAGAACACAGCAGTACATAACATAGCTGTTATTAGGCAGTCATATTATAACAAATTCTGTTTATTAGAAGAATACACATTTTTCATAATTAAAAAAATATATATTTGATTTCATTACTTACTAATGGCAGAATCTTCGAAGGAAGACATTTAAGTTCAATTTACTTAGGAATGAGTCGAAAATGGAATAAAAAAATATATTACATTTAATTTAAATGTAATTATCATTATAGTACCATATTATACGGTATCCGTCTACATAATTAGTCATAAAAGTTTTTCTAAACGGTAGAGACGAAATCTCTGCGTAGTGGAGTTATTTACCCACGCAAGCCAAAGCACTGGAACCGACAACATCTTAAATCCATAACAACGGAAAAATATAAATAGCAATAACATTGATATTACGTACACCTGTTTATAGCGTTAAGTACTTTTCCGTTTCGGTAGATTCCGACCCACTTACGTATAAGGCGACCATCTTAATACTTTAAAGTAGCAGAGCTTTTGTAATCGACTTCAGGCTGAACGCCTGTTTTATATGGATTTCGTAACAAATGTCCGTGGACGGTACTGACCACTTACCATCAGGTGCATAGAATTGTTATTTGCTACTTAAATAACTTGAAAAAACCAGACGGTCGTATGTTCGATAATTATAGCAAACAATTAAATCAGTTGGATTACACGTCCAACTACATTGTATCGTGTACACATTGTATCATATTGTGTAAAAAAATATAATAATCGATGAAGTGTGTTGCAATTGTTTTATTGTGTAAGTAGCAAACGAGCATGCAGTCCACTGATGGTGGTCACTGCCACCCAAGGGATTCTGTAATCAACCTAAAATAAGATTACCTAAGGTTACCCACAGATGCGTTCCTATCCCTGAGGATTAACTTGAAACGCCTCGGATAAGTATATACTAGCTTCCGTACTGTATCTGTATGTATACCAGATAACGGCCGCGTACAATAGGTACTGTTATTAGGTTGAAATAGATGTGGCTGTGGTGCTTTCGGAGTCGAACCACAATTTTTGATTAGTCTTACATTACAGTCATTAAAGATACATAATATGGTATATTTACATATAATAATCATATTAAGTGTATGCTTATGTTTTAATTACAGGTATTTACAAGTTCACACGCAAATTCTTGAACCCCTCCAGAGTTCCTAACAACGATTTGCTGGATTTCTTATCGAGAGTGCCAGACAACGAGATGTTGGTAAGATATACCTACAAACAATTTTAAATAATAAGTTTATGTGAATATATAGAGGCCAAAACGCATCTATGATTGACCTCAAGTAATTATTATCTAGGATCGATTACAGTACTCATGGGCTATAGAGCTTACTATCAATCGAATTATACTTTTTGCCGCTCTACATATACAAAAATAAGTTTATTTTTTTTTTTTGACGGGGGGGAAACATTTTAAAGATACACCGAAGCCTTGGGAGAGACTCCGGGTTATGTGGGATTTTTACCCAC